>CM055265.1:74640127-74712980 GCA_029237695.1 Conchocele bisecta | reverse complement strand
AATAGGGTCATATGAAACGCGATGGATGAAGTTAAACGTATTGACTAACACATAGGAGAAACGAAACATTCGGACAGACGTGCGCGTTTTACTGCACTGGACCTATATTTAGAAGAAATGTATGTCCATGGAACGAATTGAATAGTTATCACTGTGGGGAAGGTACTGATGAAATGTGTCAAATATCCGACAACATATATGGAAACATGTACACTTAAGACCTATGTTCATGTTGACTAGTATACATAGACGCCGGAATTATGCATGACATAGTGGGTAAGACAAATAGCACAAAACAATATATACCCATCCCACAACACATCACCACCAAAAAAGAACGATTTGAAAAGAAAATGCTAAGCACACCGCATACACTACAAGGATATACGACAGCGCTGGCATTGCATTTGAATGGTCAGTAAACAAAGTCATCCACTTTGGACTACCACGCGGATTGACATGCTGAACTGAACGTTTATGTCCGACACCAGTCTGCCGTAACAGGATCTTGACAGCTTGGCAGAGTGGGAGCATAAATGGAAGATGTCTTTTTGTGTCAGAAAATGCCGCAATATGCATGCCACAAACTCTTGGAAGGTCATAAAGAACACTTATTCCCTGCATAACCAACCGCTGTCCATAGTCAAGCAGGCCACTTATCTAGGGGTTGAGTTAAGTTCTGACCTATATTGGTCACCTCACATAAACAAAATCACATGGATTCCGTAAAAGGAATGTATATTCCGCTAGGATCATACAAAATATGCAGTGTACAAATAACTAGTTCGGCCAACTCTAGAATACAGTTCGTCCGCATGGGACCCATATACACAGAAAGATACACAACAACTAGTCAATGTACAGAGACGTGCAGCCAGATTTGTCAAACTAATGTATGACAAGACACCAAGTACAGTCACAAACATAATCTCTGATCTCAAATGGACGTCCCTTGAAACTAAAAGGCAAAACAACCGTCTGAATATTCTGTAAAATTGTTTATAACCATGTTGACATTTCCCATACCCAATACTTAACACCATATACCAGACAGTCCCGACCCTATCACCATATAGCATACAACAAACCTACAATAACAATCGACTATCACAAATATTCATTCTCACAGAGAACTGTTACAGTGTGGAATATCCTGCCATCAGATGTAGCAAATGCTGACACAATCGTTAGATGTAAGTCAGCACTGGCTACGCTGACAATCCCGTAAAAAGACACTACGTCTGTTTTATTCTTTTAACCAGATAATAACACCATTGTCTTCACAGTATGATTTGTATTTATTATATACCTACCCATGAAATACTTAGTTATACGATGTAAATAAGAGTCATATGTTCTCATCGATGAAATAAACAACTTCCGGTGAAAATACGACTGCTTCCGCTATCTATATTCATAAAATCCATGGAGCGGTATATACTAACTAGAATATTCATATTTTTGCAACGAATATGACATATATGTTCACAGTAGGATTTGTATTGATTTGGTATTATTTATGTCAATTTTAGTCTTGCACATTTTCATCACTTTGATGTTATCCCAGGTGGACTGAGCAGCTTTGGAGACATATCAACCTGTTTTATAAACTACGACCCCCCCCCCCCCCCCCCCCCCCCCCCCCCACCCCCCCCCCCCCCCCATCCCCCGCATGACCATTAAAGTCGGAAAACGACTGTTAGCGATTACAAGAAGAAGAAGAAGAAAGAAGAAGACGATGTAGTGAAGAGATCACGATAATTGCCGAACAGTACTACCAGTAAAAATATACGTATTACAAAATGTGATTTTATGTCACTTGTCAATTAATCCCATGTGCGATGTTTATTGTTACAGTACATGACACAAATGTCGCCTAGAATCGTAACGTCTCCTAGCACTCAATTTAAAGCAAACACAAGTAATGCAAAACAAAAAAACAACAAATATGCAGATTGTGTATAACTGTGTCGAACCGACAGTCGTGCTCAACGATCACCAAGTATTGGGAAGATAACTAATATCACAGAAAGAAGTTTTGCGATCATGGTAGTCACTTGTCAGCTTGCATATCTGTACATGCGGAGATCATGTTTCTACCATGGCATCCAAAACAAATAGAAACTGTTCTGATGTTCTAATACATCCAATATAACCAACAAGTTTCCACATTGCGGTTGCTCAGCCTGGTCTGGTGTTACACTGCATGGTCGCAAAACGAGTAAGCCCCAGCGGCTGTGACTGGAGAAACGGCGCTTATGGTATTTATTGTAGCTCCAATCAAATATTCCAGTGACAATTGTCCAACTTGACCGTAATCATTGTGTAGCTATTACCAAGGTGGTCATATGAGATGTAATGTATATTTCATTTCTTACTGTATTTCTTACTGTATACAATACCGATATAAGCTACTATATATATTCTTATGCACTTTATTTATTCATACAATAAATAAACCTCGGTCACATACTACCCATTCAAAACAAGGAAATTAGCAGAGAATTATCAATTTATTTACCTGCTTTATTTATCTGCTATCGAAAGCAATGGTAAGCACAATATATTTGTAAAGGTTCCTCTCAGGCCATTATCTAAGCCACCGATCATAACTTAATCCTCGCGGGGGTATACTCAAATTTAAAGGGATGTCGTTTCCATGTCTCATTCAGTTTGTCTTTAAAATTGTTCACTGATTTACTTAGTACACACGATAGTGATAAAGCATTCCAGTCATTCACGACCCTCTGTGAAAATACATTTGCCATTTGATTTGTCCTATTTATATTTTTGGCGAATTTTATGTTGTGGCCCTTTGTCCTTTCATCTACCTATTTCATTCGTGATCCTGCTTACTTGAATAACGTCTTTCCTGGATCTACGATATCTTAATGTTGGCAATCCTAGTTGCAAATGGTTAATTTATATAACAAAAAATAATGGTGGTTTCCAACCTGTACACCCGCAAGTCAAGCGGGTCCCGGCAGTCAATCCCGCATATAAACTTAGCCCGGTATGTCTTATACAGGAAGTCATCATCAGCCAATCAAAGCAATGATACTTCTCATGTTTTGCAAGGAAAAGTTGAATCTTGCGGGAAGAATGCATCGTTTAAACTGATAAATGAAAAAGCAAATGTAAGGCAGCATATTGAGAATGATATGACTTTGGTAAGCTACTAGCCATAACAAATACATTTTTGGAAAACATGTCAGATGTGATCGTGTTACATGTATTTGTGTTCTGTATCTGGGAAAACAAAGTCAAAGGTGATTTTTGTTATCCCTCTTCTCCTCACTCAGACTCCTGTCTTCAGCACTTGCACTATCTTCGTCACGTTTTTATTTCTATGCACTGATAATAATAGGGGTGAATTTGATATTGGTTTTGTAAGCAGGACCTACGACTACCCATCGTAAGCAGGACCTACAGTACAAAAATCAAGGATTTATGAAAAGCCGTGATCCGCGGACCAGGCCAGCTTGCAACTAGAATCCTCGCTGTATCGCGAAATGCATGGGGGATGGCCGCTATATTTCGTGGATCCTCGCTAAGGCGAGGATTCGGCCTCAAAAGTATACCGGCTGGGATGGCCACGATTGAACCCGCGCTGATCGACAGAGTCCGCAAAATATATTGGTCAATGCCACGCTATTACGCGGATTATCTATTTTTATTACACTCTTTGCAAATTATTTTCACGGGTTTCGCTTTGAGAGACAACCCGTAATCAACTCCTTACAAATAATACGGCGTGAAGAGAACACCCGTAATTGCACGCCTGTTTTCTTGGAAACCACGAGCTACCATGCAAAATGTTTAATTTTTATTATAGTCAAAATAAAGTTATTTGGAAAGGGTCTCGACTAATCTAGAATGTTAATGTGATTGAACACATTCCAAACATGCTCTCAAATATATCTGGCTCAGAAACGGCTGCGTAATTTGGATTTCAAAAAGTTTACATAACGTCAAAATGCGGGAAAACACGTCATTGTGTAACTATTCATGCGCACATCACAATTCATTGATTATAATCTCAAAAATAGACTAAATGTGCATATATATCTGATGTGGAAGTGTAATAAATAGGATATTCCATCGTACATGTTTGAATAGCGGAAATAATACACGAGTGTGCGTCGGCGTCCGTGCAAGCAACTCGATCGCTACGCTCACTCGTTGCTTACGCGGAAGCCGACGCACACTCGTGTATTATTTCCCACTATTCAAAATGTACGATGGAATATCCTCTATATTGCGTTCACCAAGAAAGCAGGCTTAACCAAAAACGTGTATTATCAAAGTATCCATGTACAACATTAACTTTGAATATTCAAAGACGATTCTTATGTGTTTATTAAGAAATATCGCAACATATGAGAATCATTTCTTAAGACGATTTTCATGTTTTTAGGAGTTTGTTCTCATGTTTTGTCAAGAAGTTTGGCAGTGTAACAGGGGGAACCTTCTCGTCCCGCGTTCTCTTCCCACTCATTGGAGTTGGAAAGAAACAAATAGTTGCTGACTTCATGTCCCACTGCTGGGTTCGTTTATTCCATATCAATTGGTGGAACTCGTAAATGGGATATGGATGTAAATAAGATGTAAAACACCCCTGAAATAACATATACAATAATAAATACAAATGTTCAGGAGGTATGTTCATGATTAAAAAAATACAAGTACACAGTTAACCCTTTATCGTGCTGTCTAATTATCAAGTTTATGAGTTATCGTGAACTGTACTCTTTTGAAAAGGTCGGTCCGTTTATAAGCTAGGCTTAAAACAGTCCATCCTTAACAATGTTATAATGTTACCACCGCTAGCAAAACCGATACACCATAACAAGTCAACTATTGGATTACCGGACCATGATTTATCAATCTCCGCGAAAGTCGTCAGTCCGTCAAAAATTGCCGCTGGTCCGACGGCAAACCGAACCAACTAAATCTTTTTTTATTTTTTTATTTTAAGCTTAAATGAAATCACCTTCCTTTGGTATGTGCTTCTGGTGCTAGCTAGATTTTCTTATATGACTGATATACATAAAAAAAGCTTTTACATATCACACAAAATTCAATTTTATTTTTATGCCACCAGGTTTCGAAGGGGTGGCATATAGTGTTTGGACCGTCCATCCATCCGTCACACTTTTCGGTTAACCACTTTGTCACAGTTTCTCAAATATGCTGCAGGTGGCATCCGCGTTCGACAGACGCATTCTTGTTATTAATGGTTTTTTTTCTTCAAATGTCCTGTAAAATTTTGGCATTTTATAGCCCACACGTACAGCTTTCATGTCCAAGGTCAAGGCCAAATGACTGTTGGTGAGACCAGGCTGCGGCCAGGGCTATCTATCTCACGTCTGTAGTATTCTCTATGCAGTATCTCGTTTCTATTTTACCGTAGCTGTTGCTAAACCCATTCACTTTCTATGCAGTATGATGGATGTGCGAGCGTCACTAAACACGGAGGAGAATATTGCCATAGTGACGGGTGATGGCTCCGCTACGGCAGTCGAGAATGACAGCTTTTTTGCAAAAGTACCACCACTTGCGGCATCGACGGTCGGCAGAAACAAGCATATCAGGTAGAAGTACATGTATATGCCTTTTAATCCTTTCAAATTAGATACCTGTTTCTAATGTTATTAACGGTGTAGATCCTGATGAGCCGGCTCATAATGAGAATATTTTTTTTCGAAGAAACGGGTGGCATATAGTGTTTGGTCCGTCCGTCACACTTTTCGGTTAACCACTTTGATACAGTTTCTCAAATATGCTGCAGGTGGCATCCGCGTTCGACAGACGCATTTCTTGTTTTTATGCCACCGGGTTTCGAAGAAACGGGTGGCATATAGTGTTTGGACCGTCCATCTGTCTGTCCGCATCCGCGTTCGACAGACGCATTTTCTTGTTTTACTAGCTTTTCTGCATAATGGAACTTAACATTAAATAGTCCATGTCAGTTACTTAGTGTTGAAAGGGTTACTGTCTGTTTCCCAAAACCTGCCCAAATTTTATGGCTATATAACGATGCAAAAACAATATTTATCCGATAATATGAAATTTTAGTTTAATGTAAGAATGAGTCTTTTTTGTATTTCGTAAAATTTGTTTATTATACCCCCACAAACAAAGTTTGTTGGGGGTATATAGGAGTCAGCTTGTCGGTCGGTCTGTTGGAAATTCACTTCCGCTCTATATCTTCTACACCGATGCATGGATTATCAAATGGCTTGGCACAAATGTTTCTCATGATGAGAAGGTGTGTCGCGATCAATAAACACGCACCTACGTCCAAGGTCACAGTTGAAGGTCAAAGGTCAAACCTATCGAAATTCCCTTCCGCTCTATATCTTCTACACCGATGCATGGATTATCAAATGGCTTGGCACAAATGTTTCTCATGATGAGAATGTGTCGCGATCAATAACCACGCACCTACGTCCAAGGTCACAGTTGAAGGTCAAAGGTCAAACCTATTGAAATTCCCTTCCGCTCTATATCTTCTACACCGATGCATGGATTATCAAATGGCTTGGCACAAATGTTTCTCATGATGAGAAGGTGTGTCGCGATCAATAACCACGCACCTACATCCAAGGTCACAGTTGAAGGTCAAAGGTCAAACCTATTGAAATTCCCTTCAGCTCTATATCTTCTACACCGATGCATGTATTATCACACTATGCCCAGGGTCAAGGTCACAGACTTGATGCGTTTGAAACCTTAACGCTCGGCTAAATGGCTTTTCAAAAATGCCTCGTTTTCTTTGGCTGCCAGTGGGGGTATTCGTGTGCCGACAGGCCACATTTCTAGTTGTTGTTTAGAGATTGACGTTTGTTGGATGAAATTGGTCGGCATGAAGTTCTAAACAAAAACACTGTTGTAACAGCAAAGCCACTGTTCAGTGAATCGCAATATGTAATGTCTTCTGCTTTTGCGTTAATCTTGCTTTGAAAAAAAAAGTTGTTATTCCAACCACATGCACTTTTCTGATTCACCATACATGTACATGTAGCTGGGTTATTCACAGTCGGAGACTGAGGGAAGTAGAACAAGAAATGGGTTCGTTCCTGGATGACAGCCCAAAGCGAGGCAACCCGCGGCGACCAGACCTTACCAAGCCCCCTTCGCTTCTGTTCGGCAGTTCGGCTGCATACACAGACCTACAGATAGACGCGCTCGGTAGTCAGTTGGCGGCACAGATCAAGAAGAGCATGAGGAAAGGGGATCCTAGTGCTGATGAATGGTCAGTTTGTATTCTGCAGATACACACTTTTTCTGATGGAAACAAATATTTTATTTATTTCTCATCAGATATATATGTGGTGAGCACCATTTGAACAGTCTCATTGAGACGGTTCAAATGAGTGGCGGAACACCCTCGTACCACCATTAACATGACCTTGACCTTTTATCTTCACATGTTTGCGGAGACACTTAGCCATTTTTTTGCGTCAAAATGTTTGTACCAGTTTCTTTATCATCGTATAACATGGTTAATGTTACTTGATGGATTGCTTTGATACATGTTAGCATTTGGAACACATTAACATGTCGCCATTAACATGACCTTGACCTCTTTTACCTTCACATTTTGTGGAAACACCATTTTTTTGTCCCTGATTATGTTATGGTCACATGCCTCGTCAGGCGCGACACTGCTTCCGTGGCGGAATTCTTGTCTGATCCATCTAGAGTTATGCCTATTTTTGATTTTTGGACTAAAAAGCCTTCTTTATTTTATCATTGTAAAATTAAAAGATTTTTGATGTCCGAAAGGCAACATTCACGAGTCTTATAGACATAGACACACTTTCTACTTTTAACTACAATGCACCATTAATTAGAAAAAAATGTCTCGATGACACGGTTCAAATGGTGGTCGCGACATACTTCGGAGCGCACAGAAGGAAACTTTGTAGGATTTTCACAAACATAATGGCGTATCATCAACATGAATAGTATTTCCATCCCACTGGTCTGTGGTCCCATCTCTAAATGACCTTAGCTGTTGCTGGGACGTTAAACCAATTCACTTTCACATCAATGAGCCGTTTATGATTGCAGGAATGAGCCTGATCACGATGACAGTACTTCTTTGGGTATTCTCAATGTGGACAACATGGGTGAGTCATTCTATTTTCCAAAAAATTAGTTGTTATGCCCGTGCCATGGAAAGGCAGGACGACATAGAGTGTTACCCTTGTCCACGTGTTAGGATAAGCTGTGGCTCAGGGGTAGAATACAGGACTTCAATACTGAAGATTGTCTGTTCAAAACCTACACAGGGCATGAAAATACTTACATAGTATTCCATCCCAGACATGTGTCTGTAGCTTAAAGGTCATGGTCACACTTAGAGGCCAAAGGTCAAGAAAAAGTTCAAAAGAGCTGTAACGTGGTTATGCATGGAGGGTTTTCGAAATAATTTCACACAAATGTTCCACGCAATGTAACGATATGTCACGCCACCATACCCGGCTGAAAGTCAGTGGGGACATTTGTATGCACATTTCTAGTTATCAGTTGACTATCTGTTCATTGACCAATTATGACCAAATACACAGAGCTCCAGATAAGGTATTGGCGTATTTTACGCAATCATTTTAGCTGAATACGCATTGATTATCAAAAGTGGGAGTACAATATACGCACAGCAATACGAAAATACGCATTGATTTTCAAATTGAGTAGTGAAACTACTGTTATAAAGTTGAAAATTCACTTAGTTGAGCTGCAAAAAGCAAACAGTGTTGCAGCTCAAATAAGTGGATATTTAAATTGTGAGCTATTGTTACCGCAATGTGTCCGTCGTCCGTGAACATTTTCAAACGTCTTCTCCTCGGTAACCATTGGGCCTATAGTCACCAAACTTCATGGTCATGGTCCTTAGGTAGGGGGATTACAAAATTGTTAAAATGACGTCATTGCGTAATCCAAGATGGCTGCCGTTAAAATGGTGACCCCGGGGTCAAAAATGGGCGTGGCCCGTGGGGTCAAATTGGGGTCAAATTTTATTTTTGAACGAATATGGTCATGTTATATATCAAATCGAATTATCAATGAGGCGATCACTCTGGTACATTTTTTGGTCGAAATCGGATTGTTATGTCATCCAAGATGGCCGCCTAAATGTCAAAAGATCTTTCTTTTATTAGAAATTTCAAAATTCTTCTTCACATGAACCGCTTGGCCCATGGTAGCCGAACTTAAAAGTTATTGTCCATGGGTGAAGCCTTTTGAGATTTGTTAAAATGGAGGTCATCGCTAATCCAAGATGGCCGCCGTCTAAAAATAGCATAAATTCTTAAAAAAATCTTCTCATGAACTGCTCGCTGGCCGGATTTCGACTAAACTTGGTAGGAATGATCAATTTACAATGTTCTTTCAAAGTTGTTAAAATGGTGACCCCGGGGTCAAAAATGGGCGTGGCCCGTGGGGTCAAATTTTATTTTTGACCGAATATGGTCATGTTTTATATCAAATCGAAGGTATCAATGAGGCGATCACTCTGGTACATTTTTTTTCGAAATCGGATTGTTATGTCATCCAAGTTGGCCGCCGAAATGTCGAAAGGATGAACCACTTGGCCCATGGTAGCCAAACTTAAAAGTTATGGTCCATGGGTGAAGCCTTTTCAGATTTGTTAAAATGGAGGTCATCGCTAATCCAAGATGGCCGCCGTCTAAAAATAGCATAAATTCTTAAAAAATCTTCTTCTCATGAACCGCTGGCCGGATTTCGACTAATCTTGGTAGGAATGATCGATTTACAATGCTCTTTCAAATTTGTGAAAATAGTGACCCCGGGGTCAAAAATGGGCATTGCCCGTGGGGTCAAATTGGGGTCAACCTTTATTTTTGACCGAATATGCTCATGTCATATATCAAATTGAAGGTATCGATCAGGCGATTGCTCTGGTGCAATATTTGTCGGAATCTGATGATTATGTCATCCATGATGGCCACCAAAAGATCCATTTATTCAAGATTTTGAACGTCTTTTTCTCAGGAACCACATGGCCGATGCTGGTCAAACTTCATAGGAAGTTAAGATCCTTGGGTGAAGCATTTTCAGATTTGAGTCATCGCTTAATCCAAGATGACCGCCATCTAAAAATGGCACAATTTTTTTAAAACACATGAACTCGATGTCACATTCTCCTCTGGTGTTCATGGAGTCAGGTGAGCGAATTAGGGCCATCATGGCCCTCTTGTTATCATTTGTTCCCTATTTAGTAATGAAGAAAATCAATAATTAATTTGTAAAAGTAAAATACACAATGATTTTGAAGTCGGGGGTAATAGTACGCTTTATACACAAAGCTTATCTGGAGCTCTGAATACATTCTTACCTATTACAGATTGTATTATCACACATATTCGCCATTCCATCATTGAACACCTGGCATGCTTCTAGCAAGCAATATGGATCGTTAACAGGCTACAGGAGCTATTTGATCAGGAGCTACACTGATCACAAATCGCATAAGCCCCATTTCTCCAGTTGTAGCCACATGTGAGATTAGATGTTGATGGTACATTAAACACTATCACCCGTACCACAGATATGTTGTCCAATGACCTGCTGTTGGAGACACCAATCGAGGAACTGATGCGGAGAGGAGATAGCCAGCAGTCCTACCAAGTCCATGACACGCCCCCCTCCGTTGACTCCCAGTCCACCATTAAAGGGGCGTCGAGTGATTCCAACATGTGGAGGGGCGATGGCTCGTCCACGGCCTTTCAGGATTCCAAGGGCCTCTCGTCGGATAATGACTCCAAACCCGAGCCGTTTGCCTTGTCCAATATTGGCACGGTGAAGAAATACCCGTCTGCACAGACAACGTCAAATAAGGGTATGTACAGACAGCTGTCCAGTTTTACCCTGTTCGTCTGTGCGTCTGTCTGTCGAAGATTTATGTTATATTTTTCAGATTGGCTTGAAACTTCATATGCTTATTTGTCATCATCCATGCATTTTATTTTCATTCTATAGCCCACACATGCAGCCCTAGTGCTCACAGTTAAATGACTCAGAAATTTGCTTTAATGTTTTTAGTTACCAACTTAGTACTATCTCTGTTACCTTAAACCTTGGCTTGAAACTTTGTCATCGTTTATATCTTCAAACTATCGCCCACCATACTTGTTTCCTAGCCTTACCCGATAAATTTAATTTCCTAAGACACAATCATATTCTTTATGAATCAATTGTCAGCAGGCCCTATGTGCGGTATGGGGCCAGCTATCCGCCAGTCCCTGTTTGCGGGACTGGCCATGGGCGAGGTGGCAGAGGAGGGGGAGACGAGCATGTACAACGTGGAGCTCGAGGCCGATGACCTCCACCAACTCGACACAGACTTTGGCGAGATCGACTGCAGCGTCAATTACGACTCGGACCACGAAGAGTTCCAGCCCCGCGCCAGTCCAGGCTACCCTGGGTAGGTGTCAAAAACTGGGATGCTCCCGTGTTCAAGATCAGGAAGTTTGATTGGTCGAGACTGAGCTGTCTCGGTCAATCAAACTATCTGATTTTATTTACACTGTGCTCAGTAAGTTTTATAAAGATGGACCCTGGGCATTTATTAAGCTTTCAGGGCATGTACTTTGTTCCCTTGCTTGGTATCTGGAAGTTGTATTTGTTGAGGTTGAGCTGTGCTCAGTCTCCGCCAATCAAACAGCATGATTTTGTGTAGTTATTTGTACACTGTGCTCAGAAAGCTTGATAACCACAGGCCTTGTATGTTTACTTATAAATAAATCATGAACATGTTTTCGGTTCTCGTGTTCAAACTGCGTGATTTTGTGTACGCTATTCACAAAAAAATATATATGGTTACTAATAAAACCTGAGTGTGTTTTCCTGTTCTCATGCTCTAAAAGTTGTGTAAGCATGGACCCTGGGCACTTATTAGCTTTCTGGGCATGTACTTTCTTGTTTCCTTGCTTGATATCAGGAAGTTTGATTGGTCGATGCTGAGCTGTGCTCGGTATTGACCAATCAAACTGTGTGTACATGCTCAGAAATCTTACCAAGGGCCCAGGGTCTATGCTGATACAATATTCAGAGAACATTCTCCAAATGTGTATGTTCTCTGAATATTGTAAAGCATGGACCCTGGGCCCTTGTTAAGATTTCTGAGCATGTACTTTTTTCTGTTGCTTGATATCAGGAAGTTTGATTTGTTGAGGTTGAGCTATGCTCAGTCTCCGCCAATCAAACTGTGATTTCATGTACGCATTTGGACAATGTGTTGACCATGAGTCGTGTATATTTACTTACTAAACATGAATGTGTACACTGATTCCTTCACACCTGGGCCAAGTGATCTGGTGTGGTAATGGTGTCTGCCACCAAATCAGGATGTTGTTGTTTCAGCACTGGAAAGGTTATAATGTTGGTGCAATTTCACAGCATTCAATGCTCAAATACAGGTACACTAGTGTCTGTATATGACCTTGTTGATGAACAAATGTAAACAATCAATTCATATCTTAACGCTGAATATTACTTAGAGGTTAATACGTGGCTTGTTTGATATCGGCCTAGGTATCGGCCCGAGGTAACTTGGTATCGGCCTGAGACCGAAGGTTGAAGGCTGATACCAAGTTACCGAGGGACGATACCTAGGCCGATATCAAACAAGACACGTATGAACGTCTATATTACTTAGATTACTTAGATTTCAATATCAATCATCCGGCAGTTGTGATAATCCTATATTAAAATCTATACCGTTATCCATGATTGAATGATGAAATACAGAACCTACAAATTTAAAATCCCGGCATCTGTCAAAATTTACGCAGCCGATAAAGTAAACATACGCAATGCGCATGTCCCAAAGGAACTGGTTTAATACGCGCGCGAGACATGGTATTGGACTGAAAACGGCGGTATAAGACTAGTAACGATGGTATTAGACTATAAATGGCAGTATCAGACTAGAAGTTTCAGTATCAGACTGGAAAACACGCCGTATCAGCCTGGACTGTGTATGTTATTGCTGTAGGTAAATACAGGCAATTTCTATGCAAAAATTGATATCTAAGTAATAATGTGACATAAACGTGGGGCGAAGTGATCTGTTGTAGCACTTTAGAATCATTTCCAATGCTGTTTTTATTGAGAAAGACAACATTTTTTGTTCTCAGCATTCAAAGAGTTAAAGACCATTAAATCAACTGACTGTTCAATGGACATAATATCCCAGTATAATCTCGCCCATAAAGTCAATGAATCGATTGTAGGTGAGGATCAAGTTCTCGACTCGATCTATCTGCGGCCAGGTCTCACTGCCAATGGTGATGGTGAGGATGACAAGTCTGGACTCAAACACACCTACCTCAGTAAAGTCTCTCTGTTTGACGGTAAGGCCATCCATAATTATATCTCCGTTTCCTGTAACCCAACCGACCCGCTAAAAACGGTGTGACCCGATTTTTTTTATTGCATTTTTGTTTATAATTGTTTTTTTTTTTTTTTTTTTTTTTTTTTTTTTTTTTTTTTTCTATTTAGTGCTACAGTGGGTTAAAAGGATTCATATAATCTCTGGCCCTAAATGGCATACATGTTCATACAACAACACATACAGCAATTGACATACTTTTATTGCAAGACTTGCAATATTGAATTTAAAAATTATTAATATTAAATAGGTACAATGCAAGTGTTAAAATATTGTACCTTTTTAATATTAATAATTTTTAAATTCAATATGTCATGTGACAGAAAAAAAAAGAAATTGCCTACCGACCGACCCACTTCTAAAATTCTGGGTCGGGTTACAGGAAACAAACAATTTTTTAAGGACGCCCTAAGTTCTCCAAACTACTGTCTGTTTCACGAAACCTGCCCAAATTTTACGGCTATATAAACAATGCCAAAACAATATTTTTTTGGGATAATATTAAATTGTATAAAAATTTAAGAATGAGCCTTTTTTTATTTCGTGAAATTTGATCAAATATTGATTTTATTGCAAATTATTTTTTCAGAAATACTGGACCGATTTTCAAAATTTAACTTGTTTTCTTAGATGTTTTCCAAGCTATCTAGCTAGGTTTCGGAGTAAATTTCCAATTATTTCAATTATTTTTGTTTTTGACTCCGCCCACAGCTCCTCTTCCTCCTTTTCCCAAATAAATTTTTCGTAATAAAATCATTCTTAAATTTTGAACAAATTTCTTATTATCGACAGAAAAAATTTGCATTGTTTATATAGCCGTCAAATTTGGGCATGTTTCGTGAAACAGACTGTAGGGGTAGCACACTTCATAGTACTTCCATCTCACTTGTCAGGGCTCCAGATAAAGAATTAGTAATTGAGTATTGTCATTCCATCATTTCTGAAGCAATTGGGTATTTCAAAATTTTAATTGGGTAAAATAAAATCACACTTCTGTTTACATATCAGCAGACCGCACTTATTGAATAGTTTGCTTCTAAATGAAAACTTGTCTTGGCATTTCATTAGAATTGTCTCCAAGGAGACAATTCTAATGAAATACCAAGATTGAGGAAAAAAAGATGCGTGTTTTCATGGAAAAAGAAGAAAAAATATGCTATATTTGTGGTCTGTTTATTGTTTTCTGTAGCATGATAAAGATATGTACCACACATTTTTCATTGCTTTTTGATACTCGCTACTTCTGATTTCAATTGGGTTTTTGGCAATTTTAATTGGGTATTTAAGCAAATACGCACCTTATCTGGAGCTCTGCTTGTCTTCCGAGGTAAACTGAAATCTCGTCTGTATATGAACTTTAAATAGCTGTTGCTGGGACATTAAACCCTTTCACTTTTTGTAGAGAATGGCAATGATTTCTCGAACAGTGGGTCAGAGCAGGACACGGAAGATGAACAGGACTTAATGAGAAAGGTGGGTATCCAAATATTCTTCCATTTTCTTGGCCCTTACTCTGAATGCTTTCTGAACATTTACTCTATTCTCATGGCTTAGCTGTTGATAGGCCGTTAAACACCAATAAATCTATTCTCATGCTGAAAATCGCACAGTTTGGTTGAGACTGAGCTTTTTATTCTCCATTCTCGTGCTCAAAATCACACAGTTTGATATCAGCAGGCAGCTATGTAGCCTATTTCACCAACATTGCAAAGTATACTTTGAGAGAGAAATTTAAGGATAAGTTTATTAATTTGTATTATTACACTGAATTTATTACATTATCACAGCCATTTTTGCTGTGATAATGTAATAAATTCAGTATAATAATTCTGCATACTTTTAATCATCAAATATATGCAGTCTTTAGTTCTATATGACATAATGCATTTCGGGAAAAATAAATGATTACTCCCTCAAAGTATACTTTGCTAGATAAAGTATGCTTTGCAATTTTGATGAAATCGGATACAGATTATTAGGTTTGAGGCGGCTTTCAGCTGCGCCGAAAACCTATTGTATTCGTTGGTTTTTTTTTTGGTTTTTTATTTTTTTATTCAGCCGTTCAGGCTACAGCCCAAACCGCTGGTCGGATCGACTTCAAATTTTGCATGCCGATTCGGATCAAGTATGCGCAGAGACTCAGAGATTTTCAGAAATATCTTAATGCCACTTTCCACGAAACCGGAAGTGACGTCATATTTTCTATAACTTTCTATAACTTCCTTATTTTCCAACCGATTTCAAAAATTAATTTTTGCATTGGAAAGCTGACAACATTCTCTATCTCGGTCTCGCTGACAGTTCTCGGCTATCTGGTCAAATAAGTAGAGCTATAGGGATTTAAAGTTGAAATATGTACATACTTTTCAACGATTTTGCCGAATTTTTGCCGAATTTCGGCTGATAACGGGTGGTCTTTGCAACGTTTTCCAATTTGTACAGTAATGTCAGCAACATAAATTTCTTGCCAGTGTGATAGGGGAGTGTCAGGCGCATAAAAGATGATAATTTTCAGAGCTCTATCTTGACTACTTCCGGTTCTATTGGATGTCAAAGATGAACGTCTTTTTTTCAAGTTTTCAAAATAGAGCAAACGGATGTGGCGTCAGCTTCGTTTTTTATTTACAATAGATTTCAAAAATTTCTTGCTGCGGTCGATATTTCAGTCATTTAGCTAAAACTTTCCCGCTTTGTGCCCGGCCTATGGTGAAAAACAAACGAAAACTTCACTGGCGGAATATTGCACATATGTAATTTCCGTTTTATTAGGTGTATTTACAAATGGCGTAAACTGCAATTTAGGGGCGATAACTATCTACGAAAAATAATCATCCGCTGACTTACGGGCTCCCTCCATCTACACCAAACCGCTGGTCGGATCGACTTCAAATTTTGCATGCCGATTCGGATCAAGTGTGAGCAGAGACTCAGAGATTTTCAGATATCTGTTAATGCTACTTCCCACCGATTTCAAGAATTCTTTTTGCATCGGAAAGCTGACAAAATTCTCTACTCAAATCAAACTCACTGACAGTTTTCGGCTGTCTGCTCAAATAAAAGAGCTATATGCATTTGAAGTTGAAAAATGTACATACTTTTCAACGATTTTGCCGAATTTCGGCTGATAACGGGTGGTCTTTACAAACGTTTTTCCAATTTGTACAGTACTGTCAGCAACATAATTTCTTGCCATGGTGATAGGGGAGTGTCAGCCGCATGAAAGATGATAATTTTTCAGAGCTATATCTTGACTACTTACGGCTCTATTCGATGTCAAAGATGAACGTATTTTTTCAAGTTTTCAAAATAGAGCAAACGGATGTGACGTCAACTTCGTTATTTATCATTCGATTTCAATTGTTTTTGCTGTAGTCGATATTTCTGTCCTTTAGCTAAATCTTTGGCTGAGGATCGAACCCGGTATCCCTCGCTCCGAGCCCATCGCTCTACCTCTAAGCTAACCGGCCCCACATCGGTGTGATGATGCGAACACAATAATGTTGGACTGTTCATTCTAAAACTTCAGAAATTCTTTTTGCAACCGATAGTTTACACCTTGGGCTAAAGCTTAGTTACACATGAAATCAATGTTTGAGGCTCAAACCGTTGATGCAGCTCAAGCTGCTCTAGTTGTGTATTGTTTTTGTCTCGCCTACATTAGTGGAAAGTGAGACATGGCAGTCACAATTCCGTCATAGGCTTCATCGTAGGCGTCGCCAATTTTGGGCGTACGTCCCAATGTTGCATATCTCCCTAATACGTTGATTGGACCCTTACCAAACTTTCTCACATCGGTGGCTAACCATCTTGTGTCATTTGGCTGACCTTGACTTTCGTGGGTGAGACACTCGAGTGACCTTGACTTTCGTGGGTGAGACACTCGAGTGACCTTGACTTTCGGGGGTGAGACACTCAAGTGACCTTGACTTTTGTGGGTGAAACACTCGAGTGACCTTGACTTTTGTGGGTGAGACACACGAGTGACCTCGACTTTCGTGATGCCATAAGCCCCATTTATCCTGTCAAAGTTACATATCAGGTGCTAGACCAGCCACCAATGCCATAACTGGCATTTCACCAATCAATTATTATTATTTTGTGGGTGAGACACTCGAGTGACCTTGACTTTCGGGGGTGAGACACTCGAGTGACCTTGACTTTCGGGGGTGAGACACTCGAGTGACCTTGACTTTCGTGGGTGAGACACTCGAGTGACCTTGACATTCGTGGGTGAGACACTCGAGTGACCTTGACTTTCGTAGGTGAGACACTCGAGTGACCTTGACATTCGTGGGTGAGACACTCGAGTGACCTTGACTTTCGGGGGTGAGACACTCGAGTGACCTTGACATTCGTGGGTGAGACACTCGAGTGACCTTGACATTCGTGGGTGAGACGTGACTTTCGTGGGTGAGACACTCTTTAGAGATCGCCTTGTTCAAACTTCTAATCAGACATGATATGCTATCTTGATATGATATGCTATCTTTTGCTTCCAGGCACAAGGCATGAGAAGAGAAATTGCTGGTGAGGCATCGCACGCCCAGCTCGCCCGACCCGGTATGTATTGTTTACTCGAGGAATATATCATGTTTCAGAGTTGAAGAGGTCATTGGAAGAAGGGGGCTAAGTCCCTTATGGGACTTGGCCCTCTTCTACTGACCTCTTCAATTTATTGGGAGTACAAACTATAACATCTATAAAATGTGCACAAATGCCACACATTCTGTAGAATCTTATTAAAGAAGTTTTTCAGAGTTTAGCAATTCTGTCCCAGCGTTAAATGATCTTAGTTGTTGATAGACCGTTAATGTGAAAGGGTTTAACGCTCGGACCCAATAGCTAGGGTCATATAGACGGGACCACAGTTTAAAGTCTCGTCCGACAGACCAGTGGGATGGAAATAGTACGTACGTATTTTTGATGCCTAAGGCGAGGTTTGAACCCACAACCTCCGGATTGGAAGTCGGGTGTTCTAACCCCTAGGCCACAAACCAGACTGTTAAACACCAATAAATCAAATTTTCAATTTTGTGATAACTTCTATATCCCTTAAAGGATTACTGTAATTTTTTAATTTGTATACAAATGCCACACATTCTTGCTGCCCTTAATTTTTATCTTTTGCCCTTCATAACTTTGCTTAAACACTTTGAAGTTAGTCATCAAAAATACTTACGTAGTATTTCCATCCCACTGGTCTGTCGGATGCAACCTTTAAACTGTGGCCCTGTCCCCTCTATATGATAGTAGCTGTTGATGGGATGTTAAATAACATTAATTTCATTTCCTGCTGTCTTAGGGTTAATCCCTTTTACTGTCAGATCATATACAAAAAACACCAGACAACACTTTTTGTTTCCCACAGTCCTAAGTCTTAACCCTTAGACCGCTACACACAACAATTGTCTGCTGTTGCTTTTATATCTTGCCTTGTTTCTCAATAAAAAACATGTTTTGACAGCACTTCAGAATTTTTCCAATGGAAATGATTCTGAAGTGCTGTCAAAGCATGTTGTAAATTATTCTAATGTGCTGTCAAACCATGTTTTTGATGATAAAAATGGAAAATAGAAAATAAACAGCAGACGACAAAAATTTGCCTTATTTCTCAATAAAAACATGGTTTGACAGCACTGCAGAATCATTTCCAATGGAAAACCCAGCGCCATGGTTAATCCCTTTTAAAGTGTTGTCAGACCATGTTTTCATTGAGAAATAAGATAAAGTATAAAACGACAGCAGACGACAATTTTTGTTTCCTACAGTATAAGGGTTGATCCCTTTTAAACTTCAGGCTTGGAGGGTGGGTGTGCCAGTGAGCAGCCGAGTGGTGTGTCCAGCAGCCACCTACCGATGACCCAGCGCCAGTCAGCGGAGGGGGACGTCGTCTCCTCCCCAGTGCCGGGGGATGGCGGTGGTGGTGGTGACGGCAGCAGTGGCTCAGACAGGTACTCTCTACAAAAGCCACCTTCCACTATATATATTTTTCTTGGCAAAAACATGCTTTGACAGTACAGTAAAACCTGTGAATAAAGCCAAGGCCAGCCATGGGAAGTGAAAAATCTAGCCAGATTTTTCACTTCCCATGGCTGGCCTTTATTCACAGGTGGTCTTTATTCACAGGGTCATTTATATAGTAAGTGTGGCCTTTACAGCCAGATCATTGCTATTCGGAGGTGGTCTTTAGCATAGGTTCGACTGTACTTTTGAATCATTAACTATGGAAATGATTCTAAAGTGCTGCCAGACCATGTTATTATTGAGAAAAACAGTAAAAATATTAAACAACAATGGAGGCGGGGTGGCGACGGTAGCAGTGGCTCCGACAGGTACAGGGCAACCTCTCTACAACAGCCACCCGCTGGCTGTTGTAGAGAGGTGATTGTTGTCGGGATATTTAATATAGAGGCAATTGTCCATTTGGGATGTAAAATATCGGCCGTTGCAGAGAGTTCGGGGAGGTACCTAATGACCATAGCCCAGTACATTCTGAGGATACACTATTTTACTATTGGATAATTGTAAATATTTTTATTCACCCGCCATTTCAAATAGGGCATATATAGTGTTACCCCTGTCCATGTGTCAAACCGTCAGTCTGAAATTCTTGTCTGGGCTGTAACTTTGTTATGCTTGGAGGGATTTCGAAATAACTCAAATGTTCACTGTTATAAGACGGCATGGAGAGCGCACAACCCACAAGTTGAAGTAGCGGAGTTATGTTTATAACTGCATTTAATATACCTAAGAGTATCAGTAAGTGAAAACAATAAGTTAAGAAATGTTCCTTTTTACTCCTTCCTTCGGTGTACTAAAAACATAGCCACCTTGGCTATGTTTTTAGCACGCCGAAGGAAGGAGTGCTTATGGTATTCCCCCGGCGTCATAGTCTGTCTGTCTATCCATCCGTCTACAAAAATTTGAAAACTTAGGGAAATTTGTTATAATTTCTGTTTCCTTTCACCAACCATCTGGATATTTCACACATGGCATTCTCTAATGATTCACTATCATGCTGTGACAAATCCATTACTGTCATACCTCCTTTAAACCCAGGTCATATAATCTTAGTGCATTCTTAAACTTAACCTCGAGGGAAATTTGTTTTCATTTTTGTTTCCTTTCGTCCAACTTCTTGATATTTCACACAAGCCTTTCTCTAATGATTCTCAATTATGCTGAGACAAATCCGCGACCGTCGTACCCCAGCTAACCCCAAGGTCGCAGTCTAAACGTTGGGGGAAATGTGTTATAATTTCTGTTTCCTTTCACCCCACTTCTTGATATTTCATACATGCCTTCCTCTAATTGTTCTCTGTCATGCCATGCTAAATTCCACGACTCTCAGACCAAGATTATATATGTGGCTGTGACTGGAGAAATGGGACTTCATGGATCGAAGATGGATGGACAGAAACTATATACCCCTCGACAAACTATGTATGCTGGGGGTATAATTTCTCAGGGACATTGACCTTGGGCGGTGGGCTTGGGTCATATGCAAAGCTAACCCCTGTGTCAAGGTCACAATCTTAGTTCTTTCACAAATTTAACATTGGGGGAAATTTGTTATACATTAGAAGATCGATCTCTCGAACAGGTCTCTGTCGAACACTCCGGAAAATTCGAACACGTCCTGTGGTCCCGACAAATTTACCTATATAAATTATATATTTTTATACCCCCCGCAACAAGTTGTGGGGGGGGGGGGTATACTGGAGTTGGGTTGTCCGTGTGTGCGTCCGTCTGTGTGTGCGTCCGTAAACTTAACATCAGAGAAATATTGTTATAACTTCTATTTCCTTCATCTAAAATGCTTAATATTTCACACATGCATTCCTGTAAGGCTCTACTACCATTCTGTGCCAAATCCAAGATCGTCCAACCCCCGCTGATCCCAAGGTGAAGGTCAAATACTTAGTCTCTTTACAAAACTTAACATCAGAGAAGTAAGTTATAACTTCTATTTCCTTTATTTAAAATTCTTAATATTTCACTTGTGCATTCCTATAAGGTTGTACTATCATGCTGTGACAAATCTACGACCGTCTAACCGCCTCTGATCCCAAGGTCAAGTTCACATACTTAGTTTTTTTACAAAACTTAACATCAGAGAAATATGTTATAACTTCTATTTCTTTCATCGAAAATTCTTAATATTTCACGCATGCATTCCTCTAAGGCTCTACTATCATGCTGTGACAAATTCCCGCTGATGTCGGGGTCAAGGTCACATACTTAGTCTCTTTACAAAACTTAACATCAGAGAAATCGGTTATAACTTCTATTTCCTTGCTCGGATCTGCTTCACATTTCACACACGCATTGCTCCAATGGACCTGTACCACCCTGTGACAAATTCACATTCATGCCGCTCCCGCTAAGCCCAGAGTCAAGGTCACAAGCCCACACACTTGGATTTTTTTTTACATATTTAGGGGTACCTGGGCCCACGCAGGGGGTATTCCGTAAGCCTCGCTTTCTGACCAATCTAGTTTGAACAAAATTCGCCGTTAAATATTTTATTTAATTTTAACAGTCACATCCGTGAATTATGAGTGATTGACTTATTTTGTTTTGCGTTGGTCGAGTGAATTGTGAGTGAACAAACTTTGATAGAAGATGTGTGACACAAACAAACTGAGATTCGGGACTTTTTCAAATTTAAGAAGTGAAGTGAATGTGTACATTCGTTATGTGCTATGAATAAGAAATGGTAATCAAAAATGACTGTTTACACTCATTATGTGCTGCGACGTTACTCACCCATAATAAACCAGTGTTCTATTTTTAGAAATATTCTTGGAATATGACGTTTTAATATGAAGAGACATGTTCATATTTGTATTCCTGAGTGACAAATGTTTAGAAAATATTTAAATTTAACATTTTTAAATGCCAAATTGTGCAATTTCGTTTAAATTTTATTTGAACATTTTGTATATTTAATAAACCAGTGTGCTATTTATAGACACATTCTTGGAATATGATGTTTCGCACCTGTCTACTTTCGTTTATTGAATGTTATTTTACGCCAATCTTTTGCAAACACTTTACTGCTTGTGTATGCAAATGATCCGTGATAAAAAAACATTCACTAGCAATAAAAATGGTCCATGGTTGTGAAGTTGTGGTTGTCAAGCTTAATTATAGCATAGTAAAATAAACACGTTTACAATGGGAATGTTGCTCACGACAACTTCTGGGTTTCGATATGAAAAAACAAAACAAAGACGAGACGGTGTGTAATATTCAGTTTAATTAACAGTTTATTTATTTACGTATGCATACATGTACATATTGAAATAAAATAATTAATTCATTATATTGGGATATTTCTTCCAGAAGGCCATACAAACATCAATCAATGGTGCCATTCCTGAATGGAATGAAATCACTGACTAGTATTGATTTTCTTTCCCTCGAACTACGCTTGACTCAAACTTTTATTCGAGTCCGTTGCCAGTTCAAGAGATCGATCTTTTACTGTAATTGCTGGTGCCTATTTCACTTTGAGGGAGAAATTTTCAATTTAAGGATAAATTTATTATTTTTAGCCAGGTTATTTTTAAAAAAATCCAGGCTATTGGATTGGCGAAAGCCGGGCGGGCGGCGCGCGGGCGGCGTCCACAATCAATGTTAAGTTTTCGTGTTTAAGTCCATTTCTTTGTTACTGTACCACCTAGGACCACCAAACTTTCACAGCTTCATAATCAAGGGGTGCCCACCACATATCACTATCCAACATGTTACTTTTTTTTTAACTTGACCCATTTTTTCCGCGCAATCGACTTAGCCATTTTCAATGTTAAGTTTTCGCGTTTTCAATGTTAAGTTTTCGTGTTTAAGTCCATTTCTTTGGTACTGTACCACCTAGGACCACCAAACTTTCACAGCTTCATAATCAAGGGGTGCCCACCACATATCACTATCCAATATGTTACTTTTTAGCCAGGTTTTTTGAAAAAAAATCCAGGCTATTGGATTGGCGAAAGCCGGGCGGGCGGGCGGGCGGGCGGCGGGCGGGCGGCGTCCACAATCAATGTTAAGTTTTCGTGTTTGAGTCCATTTCTTTGTTACTGTACCACCTAGGACCACCACCAAACTTTCACAGCTTCATAATCAAGGGGTGCCCACCACATATCACTATCCAACATGTTACTTTTTTTTTAACTTGACCCATTTTTTCCGCATAGTCGACTTAGCCATTTTCAATGTTAAGTTTTCGCGTTTACAATGTTAAGTTTTCGTGTTTTAAGTCCATTTCTTTGTACTGTACCACCTAGGACCACCAAACTTTAACAGCTTCATAACCAAGGGGTGCCTACCACATACAACTATCCAACATGTGACCATTTTTTTACCTTCACCTATTATTTCTACGTAATTGACTTAGCCATTTTCAACGTTAACTTTTTAACGTACGTCTGGTTAGAGTTTTTTGGTTAAAACTTTTTCGTTATACTATATCTCTGCAACTGCTTCGCCCATTACCTTGAAACTTCACATGGGTGTTTATCATCATCCATATTTTCATTCTAACCCCCAACCGTGCGGCCCTTGTGCCCAATGTCAAGGTCAAATTTGTTAAAGTTTTTTTGTGTACTATATCTCTGCAACTGCTTCACCCAATACCTTGATACTTCACATGGGTGTTTATCATCATTGTCGCACCTGCTTGCGGAAAGCGCGATCCTGTGCCCAATGTCAAGGTCAAATTACTTTGAATTTTTTTGTTAAAGTATTTTCGTGTACTATATCTCTGCAACTGCTTCACCCAATACCTTGATACTTCACATGGGTGTTTATCATCATTGTCGCACCTGCTTGCGGAAAGCGCATCCTGTGCCCGTTCAAGGTCAAATTACTTTGAATTTTTTTGTTAAAGTTTTTTCGTGTACTATATCTCTGCAACTGCTTCACCCAATACCTTGATACTTCACATGGGTGTTTATCATCATTGTGCACCTGCTTGCGGAAAGCACGTATCGTCGGCATTTTGGCATAACGTCCGTCCGTTCGTCCGTGTGTCCGGTTAAAGTTTTTCCATCTACTATATCTATTTTTTTAGTGTCCATGCCTCGCCCCAAGGCGCGACATGCAGGCCACGGCCATCTAGTCTACAAAAAATGGGTATAATTTTAGTTATCCAAGTGTCCATGCTTGGAAAAAACCTGGCCTTCGTGGCTTTGCCTCGTTTCTTTTGTTTTTAACTTGACCCATTTTTTCCGCGCAATCGACTTAGCCATTTTCAATGTTAAGTTTTCGCGTTTTCAATGTTATGTTTTCGTGTTTAAGTCCATTTCTTTGGTACTGTACCACCTAGGACCACCAAACTTTCACAGCTTCATAATCAAGGGGTGCCTACCACATATCACTATCCAACATGTTACTTTTTTTTTTAACTTGATCCATTTTTTCCGCGCAGTCGACTTAGCCATTTTCAATGTTAAGTTTTCGCGTTTTCAATGTTAAGTTTTCGTGTTTAAGTCCATTTCTTTGTACTAAGTACCACCTAGGACCACCAAACTTTCACAGCTTCATAACCAAGGGGTGCCTACCACATACAACTATCCAATATGTGACCATTTTTAGCCAGGTTTTTTGAAAAAAAATCCAGGCTATTGGATTGGCGAAAGCCGGGCGGGTGGGCGGCCGGCGGCGGCGGGCGGCGTCCACAATCAATGTTAAGTTTTTCGTTTGAGTCCATTTCTTTGTTACTGTACCACCTAGGACCACCAAAACTTTCACAGCTTCATAATCAAGGGGTGCCCACCACAATATCACTAACCAACATGTTACCTTTTTTTTAACTTCACCCCACAACTTTTTTCCTGCGTAATCGACTTAGCCATTTTCAATGTTTTAGGTTTTCGCGTTTACAATGTTAAGTTTTCGTGTTTAAGTCCATTTCTTTCGTACTGTACCACCTAGGACCACCAAACTTTCACAGCTTCATAATCAAGGGGTACCCACCACATATCACTATCCAACATGTTACTTTTTTTTTTAACTTCACCCATTTTTTCCGCGCAGTCGACTTAGCCATTTTCAATGTTAAGTTTTCGCGTTTACAATGTTAAGTTTTCGTGTTTAAGTCCATTTCTTTGGTACTGTACCACCTAGGACCACCAAACTTTCACAGCTTCATAACCAAGGGGTGCCTACCACATACAACTATCCAACATGTGACCATTTTTTTTACCTTCACCTATTATTTCTACGTAATTGACTTAGCCATTTTCAACGTTAACTTTTTAACGTACGTCTGGTTAGAGTTTTTTTGGTTAAAACTTTTTCGTTATACTATATCTCTGCAACTGCTTCGCCCATTACCTTGAAACTTCACATGGGTGTTTATCATCATCCATATTTTCATTCTAACCCCCAACCGTGCGGCCCCTGTGCCCAATGTCAAGGTCAAATTACTTTGAATTTTTTTGTTAAAGTTTTTTCGTGTATATATCTCTGCAACTGCTTCACCCAATACCTTGATACTTCACATGGGTGTTTATCATCATTGTCGCACTGCTTGCGGAAAGCGCGATCCTGTGCCCCATGTCAAGGTCAAATTATTTTGAATTTTTTTGTTAAGAAGTTTTTTCGTGTACTATATCTCTGCAACTGCTTCACCCAATACCTTGATACTTCACATGGGTGTTTATCATCATTGTCGCACCTGCTTGCGGAAAGCGCGATCCTGTGCCCAATGTCAAGGTCAAATTACTTTGAATTTTTTTGTTAAAGTTTTTTCGTGTACTATATCTCTGCAACTGCTTCACCCAATACCTTGATACTTCACATGGGTGTTTATCATCATTGTCGCACCTGCTTGCGGAAAGCGCGATCCTGTGCCCAATGTCAAGGTCAAATTACTTTGAATTTTTTTTTTTAAAGTTTTTTCGTGTACTATATCTCTGCAACTGCTTCACCCAATACCTTGATACTTCACATGGGTGCTTATCATCATTGTCGCACCTGCTTGCGGAAAGCGCGATCCTGTGCCCAATGTCAAGGTCAAATTACTTTGAATTTTTATGCCCCCGCCACCGAATGGTGAGGGGGGCATATAGTGTTACCGGCGTACGTACGTACGTACGTACGTACGTACGTCCCGAAACCTTAACGCTGGGTAAATGGCTTATAATTTCTGTTTCCTTGCTTAGATCTGCTTCACATTTCACATATGCATTGCTCCAATGGTCCTCTACTGCTCTGTGACAAATCCACATTCGTCCCTCCATCGCTAAGCCCAGGGTCAAGGTCACAGACTTGGTGCGTTTAAAACCTTAAAGCTCGGGTAAATGGCTTGTAATTTCTGTGTCCTAGCTCGGATCTGCTTCACATTTCACACACACATTGCTCCAATGGTCCTCTACTGCCCTGTGACAAATCCACATTCGTCCAAACCCCGCTAAGCACAGGGTCAAGGTCACAGACTTGGTGCGTTTGAAACCTTAACGCTCGGGTAAATGGTTTGTAATTTATGTTTCCTTGTTCGGATCTGCTTCACATTTCACACACGCATTGCTCCAATGCTCATCTACCGCCCTGTGACAAATCCACATTCGTCCCACCCCCGCTAAGCCCAGGGTCAAGGTCACAGACTTGATGCGTTCGAAACCTTAATGCTCGGGTAAATGGCTTATAATCAAATATGCCTCGTTTTCTTTGGCTGCCAGCGGGGGCATTCGTGTGCCGACAGGCCACATTTCTAGTTTTTTTTGTTAAAGTTTTTTCGTGTACTATATCTCTGCAACTGCTTCACCCAATACCTTGATACTTCACATGGGTGTTTATCATCATTGTCGCACCTGCTTGCGGAAAGCGCGATCCTGTGCCCTATGTCAAGTTCAAATTACTTTGAATTTTTTTGTTAAAGTTTTTTCGTGTACTATATCTCTGCAACTGCTTCACCCAATACCTTGATACTTCACATGGGTGTTTATCATCATTGTCACACCTGCTTGCGGAAAGCGCGATATCGTCAGCATTTTGGCATACGTCCGTCCGATCGTCCGTGTGTCCGGTTAAAGTTTTTTGGTTAAAGTTTTTCCATCTACTATATCTATTTTTTTAGTGTCCATGCCTCGCCCCAAGGCGCGACATGCAGGCCACGGCCATCTAGTCTACAAAAAGTGGGTATAATTATGTTATCCAAGTGTCTATGCTTGGAAAAAACCTGGCCTTCGTGGCTTTGCCTCGTTTCTTGTTTTACCTTCTCCTATTATTTCTACGTAATTGACTTAGCCATTTTCAACGTTAACTTTTTAACGTACGTCTGGTTAAATTTTTTGGTTAAAACTTTTTTGTTATACTTTATCTCTGCAACTGCTTCGCCCATTACCTTGAAACTTCACATGGGTGTTTATCATCGTCCATATTTTCACTCTAACCCCCAACCGTGCGGCCCCTGTGCGCAATGTCAAGGTCAAATTACTTTGAATTTATTTGTTAAAGTTTTTTCGTGTACTGTATCTCTGCAACTGCTTCACCCATTACCTTGATACTTCACATGGGTGTTTATCATCATTGTCGCACCCACTTGCGGAAAGTGCGATATCGTCGGCATTTTGGCATACGTCCGTCCGTCCGTCCGTACGTCCGTGTGTCCGGTTAAAGTTTTTTGGTTAAAGTTTTTCCATCTACTATATCTATTTTTTTAGTGTCCATACCTCGCCCCAAGGCGCGACATGCAGGCCACGGCCATCTAGTCTACAAAAAGTGGGTATAATTATGTTATCCAAGTGTCCATCCATGCTTGGAAAAAAAAAAAAACTTGGCCTTCGTGGCTTTGCCTCGTTTCTTGTTTATTATACTGAATTTATTACATTATCACAGCCATTTTGGCTGTGATAATGTAATAAATTCAGTATAATAATTCTGCATTCTTTTAATCATCAAATATATGCAATCGTTAGTTCTATATGACATAATGCATTTCAGGGAAAACAAATGATTACTCCCTCAAAGTATACTTTGCTAGAAAAGTATACTTTGCAATATTGGTGAAATAGGCTACTGGGCTCCAATAACTCCATGGTCAAGTTCAGAGACTTTGTGCATTCACAAAACTTAATGTTTGGGTAAATTTCTTATAACTTCTCAGTGTTCCAGATAAGTTTTATTATAAGAGTATTATACCCCCAAATATCGTTTTCCTTGTTCGGTGAAATACAGTTTTTGGTCGATTCTCTTCATATTCGGTATACAGCCATACCATCAAGTACAGGAGTGCGCAACAAAACAATTTTCGCTCTCCCACCGATCCATCCGCAGTTATGCCCCTTTTTCGACGAATGTATGGCGAACTACTTCAACAGTTTTTAGCCGATTCTCTTCATACTCGGTAGACATCCCAACCATCAAGTGCAGGAGTGCGTAACATCAACATTTTCCTTGTCCCACCGATCCATCCGCAGTTATGCCCCTTTTTCGACTGAAAATAATTTACACAGTGATTGCTGTTGTATTCATGAATGATCAACAGCGGTGGCATTTTGTTTTGCAAACAATTTTCTAGTTCTTATATGAGATCACTTGGGTCTATGAACAGGT
This sequence comes from Conchocele bisecta, assembly GCA_029237695.1. NCBI lineage: Eukaryota > Metazoa > Mollusca > Bivalvia > Lucinida > Thyasiridae > Conchocele > Conchocele bisecta. The sequence continues at coordinate 74,683,996 of CM055265.1, read as the reverse complement.
TCGATAAAGATATTGAATCCTCACTCGTGTAAGATCCTTCATTTGAAATGTTTCCGTGTTATATTATATAGCCTGACACATGTAATTCTAGCGATGGCGGCCGCACACAAGGCCAGACCCGGTATACCAGCGCTTCTCGTGACTTATACCGGCGCAACGATGTCTCCGTCGACCGATCAACTCACCGTAACCAGGGACAACGAATCCGCCCTATGGGCGACGATCTGCTGTCCGAGATGAGATTTAGCGGCAGTGGTGGCGGCCAAACGAACAATACGCTACCCGATGGGGAGGACACGCGGCTTCAGTCACGCTATCTCCTGGCTATAAGCTCGACGGACAACACAAGTGTGGGTTCCTTCAATATTGACGACTTCCTCTCGAGTAGGAACCAGAGTGGGGACCAGGAATTTGACCCCGGGAACCGGCTGGAGGCGTCCGGATTCAACGCCGACGATGTGAGTGGAAATGTAGACAGAGATAGATACAGTAGCGTCAGCTTGTTCTGAGTTTATACGTGGCGTTTTGGTTTGACAGAAAACCAGTTTTTGTGGTTTTTGTGCATTTCCACGTTTTCTCGTTACCGTGCATGTCCACATTTAACATACTATTTTACTATTATTTTTATTCTTCATCTACATTGCTTGGCCCTGTATGATACTCTTTTGTGTTGATGGGTCGTTAAGCACCATTCCATTCCATTCACCGTGCATGTGGGGATTGTGGTCTAGGGGTTAGAACACCTGACTTCCAATCAGGAGGTTGTGGGTTAAAACCTCGCATTAGGCATCAAAAATACCTTCATAGTGTTTCAGTCCCACTGGTCTGTCGAATGAGACTTTAAACTGTGGTCCTGTTTCTATATGAACCTAGCTGTTTGTGGGACGTTAAATCCATTCACTTTCACCGTGCATGTGCAGTATATTTTCATTGGAAACGTGTAAACTTTTTTTGTATCATTGCGCATTGCGCAGCGTTTCAGAAAAACCCATTCTGCGTTTTTAGTGCGCATGTGCAGTTTTTAGAGAAAACGCTATGTCATTGCAAATTGGTATTTAATTGACGTTTAATAGGAGTACTGGAAACGGTCGTTTGGCCCACATTTGGACAACATTCTCTTCCGGTTTCCAAGTTGAACACAAACACACACACACTACTTATGAGGATAACCATATTTATACAGAGCTCCAGATAAGTTTTGTATCTAAAGAGTATTATATCCCCATATTTCAAATTCAATGCGTATTTTACTTTTACAAATGTATTATTGATTTTCTTCCTTATTAAATAGGGGACAAATAATAAAAAAATCAAATAAATTTAAAAATTCACTTATTTGAGCTGCAAAAACCGAACAGTGTTTGCTTTTTGCAGCCGACTTAAGTAAATTTTCAACTTTATTACAATATTTTCACTAACAATTTGAAAGTCAATGCATATTTTCACATTGCTGTGAGTATTTTGTACTCCCGCTTTCGATAATCTTTCTGCTGAGAAAGTCCGTAAAATACGTCAATATGCACCTTATCTGGACCACTGTTTATATGTGTTTCCCCTAGAATTAATTGTATCCTAATATTTAGGGTTATTACGGTATTCTTGCAGAACCAGCGCCCCAATGCAGAGCCATTTGGAAACATGGCGTCATCATTTGGTTCTTTTGGGCTAGATGGTTCCCAGCCCACCACATCTCTGGTTCCCGGCATGGAGCTGGGCTCAGGATTCAGCTTCGATGCTGGGGACCGGTTCCCCGAGATTTCCATGAATGTACGAGATAGATTGACAGGGGAAGCAGGTAGGATTCTTGATATTAATCTGACATAAAAGGTTTTAACTCCCATATGTGGCTGTGGAAATGTTGTGCGAGGGAGCAATCATTGATTTTTCCGAAATGCATTATTTCATGCAGAACTAGCGATTGCATATATTTGATGATTAAAACTATGCAGAATTATTATACTGAATTTATTACATTATCACAGCCAAAAATTGGCTGTGATAATAAGTAATAAATTCAGTATAATAAAAATTAATAAATTGATCCTAAAATTGAAAATTTCTCCCTCAATGTATACTTTGCTAGGAAAGTATACTTTGCAATGTTGATGAAATCGGCTACTGATCTGGATCTACACTGGTCGCCATTGCATGAAAAGAAACTCATGTCGTGGTTCTAACAAGCAATATTGTTATCATCAGGCTACAGGAGTGTGCTATTTGATCAGGAGCTACACTAGTCACTGGTGTGGTATGGACCCATTGGCCCTCCTTAAATGACCTTAGCTGTTGATAGGCCGTAAACACCAATAAACAAGCAAACACTGCCTAAGCAAGTGTTACGGAATTCTTGTATGTCTCATTTCTTCGAGATAACTTGGGTCAATGTTGGGTCAAGGTCAAATCTGTATTAAAGTTTCTGTAAAATCTGTGTTAAAATTTTGAAGTATACAATATCTTCACGATCCGGTTGCTCTGACCGCATACACACACACACAGACACACGAACCGTCATAAGAGATAACTTGCAAAGAAACCCATTAAAAGTGAACACCCATACATCTTCTTACATTTAGAGATTTTCTACTATAATTGCAGCCGGGCGAGAGAGTGGGTCGGGAGAGGCCGGGCTAGACGCGAGTGGCGGGGATCCATGGCAAGACATGGTGGGCAGCAACCGTACCAGCCTCGCCAGTAGACACAGCAGCATGGGCCAGTATTCCCGCGTCAGTCCCAGACAAGGTGACCACTCATGTGCAGATGGATTTCCCCACCGCCTTCCCCAAAGGCAATCCAAAACAGATTTCAGGCTGCGTGTAGCAGGGGGTTGGGGCAGTGGTTGAGAGAACATTACAATGGTTATTGTCACGCCTGCTTTCGCAGAAGTCGTCGCCACTTTTTCTGTTGTCTTCGTCCGAAATGTCAAAAAGTTTGTACAAGCTTCGTCATCATGCTATAACTTTAATATTACTTGACAGCTTGCTTTCATATTTGGACACTTACATGTAAGCATTTGGAACACACTCATGCCACCATTAACATGACTTTGACCTTTTTTACCTTCAAAGTTTTGCGAAAACACCATTTTTTGCGTCAAAAAGTTTGTACAATCTTCATCATGGTATAACTTTAATATTACTTGACAGATGGCTTCAATATTTGGACACTTGATATAAGTGAGCATTTGGAACACGCTCATGCCCTCGTAACATTACCTTGACCTTTATTACCTTCACATTTTTGCGGAAACACTTAGCCATTTTTTGCATCAAAAAGTTTGTACAAGTTTCTTCATCATCGTATAACATTAATATTACTTGATGGATGGCTTTAATAGTTGACACTTGATAAATGTAAGCTTTTGGAATTAATATGACCTTGACCTTTTTGACCTTTACATGGTTGTGGAAGCACATTTTTTAAAAATAAAAAGTCTTCAACCTTGACCTTTTTCGTGCTTTAAGCATGCACTTTTTGTGATGCTTACTTTAGCACATGCCCATGATCATGTTATGGGCAAATGTCTCGGCAGGAGCGACACCACTTCCGTTGCGGAATTCTTGTCGATGACTGACTGGAGAAGTGGGACTTATTGGTTATGAGACCAGTGTAGCCCCTGATCAGCCTGCGCATTCGCGCAGTCTGATCAGGATCTGCACTGTACACCATTCCATCAATGAAACACCTGTTGAGCTTTTAGCAAACAATATAGATCGTTTTCAGGCAATACCTGTGCTGTTTGATCAAGAGCTACACTTGTCATAAATCCCATATGCCCTATTTGTCCAGTCACAGCCTGAAGGGAAAAAACAATTCTCTAAACTTCCTTGTGTAACACTCTCCCTCTTAAGTTTTTGGTTTAAATCTTTACAAAAACCCGGCCTTCGTGGCTTACCCAGGGCTCCAGATAAGGAATTTGACTTTGGGTACTGTTACTCCATACGTTTGAAATCAAGTGGGTATTCTCAATTTTCAATTGGGTATTCTAAAAACGTTACCCCATCATTTTTTTTTCAATTGGGTTTTTTCCATATTTTCATTACAAAAACCGATTTGGAAACTTCATCATTATTTCTTTCACGCTTGTTTTGGGTCACCATGTTGTTGCGCCATGTGTCACCACTTTTCTATCACGATCCGATTGTGTTATTTATAGTGTCCATCGCCACTACAATTATATTATAGGAATGAATGAACTTTTTGTGGAATTTATCGGGGTATAAACTTGGAAAAGTCGCGGGAATACTGGACGAAACCTTCGTCCAGTATTCCCGCGACTTTTCCAAGTTTATATCCCCGATAAATTCCACAAAAATGCCATTCATTCCTTATAATTCCAGCATTTGAAATAAATTCATCAAGAAAATGTGTTTATTTTCCGTTTTCTTAAGAATTATTTTAACTGCGCCTCACGGTTATGGAAAGTAGTTCGGCGTGGGAGAGTTTACTGGGATATAAATTTTGGACAGAGACTTGCTACGGACCAATCAAATGTTAGGGAACTGTGTAAATATTTTTGTGCTGGAATTATTAAATGGTAAAATCGGGCGCCCATCAACTCGTCCTACTTTAGATAATTCGACCACCACTTTATTCAACGCGTGCGCTGGTCGAAATGGTAATAATGCTACCGTCTTTTCACGGATTACAGCGCCATACATAAAATGTGTCTCTGACACATTCAAAATAATAGCGTGTCTGCTGTGTTTTTCACCCGACTGGACCAAGTCCACCAAACCATTTTTTTTTGTGTCCGCATTAGGTGTACGCTCCCATAGAAAGTCGGGTACTTGTAAACCCCACTACTTCAAAGAAAACGTGGGGTCGGAAACCCGAGTTGCACAGCTGGATACTGGAATACAAACCTGTCTGATCATCGATACCAAACCAGATTTAATGTTCTACGGCGAGATTTAATGTTCCTTTAATGTTCCTAACACCAGGTCAAATGGCCCATTAGGCGATATGATAAGATTCTGAAATTCCCAGTTAAATTCTAAATATGTTATAACGCAAATAAAATCTATAAATAATGCTATAATCAATTTTATCATTATCAGAGATGCAAAAATGCCTTGTCTCCCGTCAAAATCGGTTGACCAACGACAAATATATTGTGAAAAAAAAATAAGATTTTACCAAAATATGTGTTCCGAAGACCTCTCCAAATCCCGCCAAAATGGTTCCAATACGGCGTAGGAATATGCGGGCCAAAATACTATCTATGATACCATTATAATATAAAATCGTATTCAATATTTATATACACCGAGATGAATCGATATATGTATGCATTCCACTAAACAAACGAAAACTAACAAGAAGCCAAATCGCCAAACATAATCCATAATTATGTGCGAAAATGAAACTGGACTGGACTATTTTGTGTCCGCGCATGGATAATGGTCAGGCGGCTTGACCACTGCATAGGACAGAATAAATATGTCTGGTTTCTGAACTAAAATGGGAAGATATAATAAATACTAATATTTTTTTGTTATTATTCGATAGCAGAGATATGTACTAGATATTTGCTGTATTTTTATATTTTATTCAAAATGTAGCAGTAAATAAGAAGAGCACATAATTATGGCACCACGATTGCAAAACCTGCAATTATCTATGACATACATGCATACATATGGCATATGTTGTCATGACGGAGAAATGGGGCTTATGATCTATGCTGCCAACTCAGCTACCCAAATCAGCCTGCATATCCGCGCAGTCTGATCAGGGTCTGCACGGTTCGCCATTCCGTCTATCTCAATTGATTTCATACATAATAGCATCCGCGATATTCAAAGAATAATATTTTTATAACAGCCTTGTGTTTTTTAGTAAATGATGACATCTTGCAATATGCTTTGAAAGTGTCATAAATATTCGTTGTCATATACGGAAGAAAATCATAAATTATGTAAATATTTTTCATGAACTATGACAACTGTGGAAATGTATCAAATTACTTACATGGTTGGTCTCATAACGGATCACTGTGTACATAGTATACGCATATAGAAATATAAGGCCAAATATGTATAATTTGCAATTGTGTGTTATTGATTAGAATACAGTCGAACTTCGATGGGTCGAACAGCCTGCGGGGTTAAGTTTTAGTTCGACCCATCCGTTGTTCGACCCATCGGGATTTTCTACTGTAACCATTACAGATCGACAAGTTGGTCAGTGTACTAAGTGAAACAAGTCGTCATTACGACACGTTGTTTCATATAAATGCGCTTACATTTGCATTTATGGTTGATTGTCACAGTCGTTTATTAACAGAAACAAGCTTTAATAAAATAAAGAAAGCGGCAAACTCATGTGTGTTTTTATTTACATAGCCATTATACAGCAATAGAACAGAGAACACAGAAAATGATTACGAAATACAATTGGCGGACTTGATTGCCCCGTCCGATACGATCATGCCCAGTCGCCCCATCACTACTTCGGACCCGGAACCACATTCACTGCATATCATAATTTACTATCACATGGAACCCAGTACAAGTTATACATGAAAGTTATACACGTCCGGTATTGAAGAAGTCTGTTATCTCGCCTTGCTTCGTAGTCTTCCTCTTCACCTGCTTATATGGCGAATAAATCGGATGACACATCACACTCATTACTGATCATAGTAAAAACAGTTCATGTTGATTTACAACTTAAAAGGCCAGATGCTTGGGTCATTAATTAAAACTGAGCGATATTTAATTCCACATGTCCCATAAATTACCACTTTAATTAACTAACAACTTCGCCGACATTGGTCAATGCATAATTACCACGTATGCTGGTCACGACTGCCGTTATTGTATACGCTCAAGTGACCACTTGAGATTTGTTTGACAACCGGTTAACAATAGGTGTGAAAGTCAATCAACTAGTCTGGAGACAATATCGTCTGACATGTTCGAGTTTTTGTGGTGTTTATAGTGGATTTATACACGACCGGGCGTGACAGCGATTCGAGGCATTGAGGGTTGTTCGACTTTCACAAGTTCGACCTATACCGGGTAGTTTTAACGTATTTATATAGGAATTCTGCCGGGACCTAAAGGCTAGTTCGAGGCAAGCATGGCTGACGAGTTTACCAGGGTTCGACCCATCGAGCCCCGTGCAGGCACCGGGGCAGGATCAACTGATCCTGAGAATAGTGCTGCAGTAGCCATTGCTTGTCGTAAAAGGCGACTAAACTGGCTTAACGATTGTGTTCATACTTTCCGGAACCCACTATACCGGATTTGGCCCTCATGTACATTTTTGGCTTTCTTGTATGTGAGAGTTGAGTCAGGCTATGCCCCATATATAAAAGTAAGATTAGCGCTAATCCTATTACTTTTAGGGGATGGGATAAATGATGCTGGTGTGGCGAGGGCCTGGCACCAGATCAGGTTGTTCTAATTTCAGGACTGAATATATATTTTGATTGTAAATATTGAGTTCTGATACGGGACACGACCCCGTTGACCCGTCTGCGTGTAGACTCCCTGAGGCTTGTACCTCTATGTCAGAAAAGCGGACGTTAAACCCTATTCACTCACTCACTCGACCCATCGAAGTTCGACTGTATTTGCACTAATTGACACTGAGAATGATTGGGACTTTGAGATTGAAGTAAGGTTTTGCAATGAAGATATTTATTTCTGCAAGGTGTATGTAACATAAAATATGCTACATGTAATTATGTATCAACAGCACATTTTAATTTGTAACTTGCTAGTGTGCTGGTCAGTTTGAACCCGCAGATATATCTACACTGGTTAGAAGACTAGTGTGTTCTTGTATCATCAGCTTATAGCTGTTAGAACAAGCAATTCTCCCAGCATTATTGTGGAAATCAGCACACACATGTTGTAGGCTACCAAGAGAGCATGGAACAATACCAGGGTTGCTAATCCATTTAGACAATGATGAATCCAGTCGGTAACAGTCTAGATCCTGATGTGACTGCTCATTAGTTCTGATCTGGACCTAAGCTGCAAAGATTTACGGCAATAATAGTCGCTGGTGGTAATAAAACTCACCTGTACATATTCTCATGCAAGATGGTCGAGTCTGGCGGTTACTGGAGACTCCAGCTGGGCAGTGAAAGTAGTTCTGCATGCTTTGTTATCTCATTAGCTGACCCCATAGTGCAATACAAAATCATTAACAGGAACATTAACCTGTCAGAATCAGCTTGGCATTTGGCTGTTCGTTTTCTATGGGACTGTACACATAATGGTGCAGATAGTCGTTTACGATTTTCTACGGGCATTTTTCGTTGCAACCCCTCGAGTTAACTCGGGCGTCACCAAAAGAAGAGTTTCACATTGAGTCAAATTTAAGAAATTAATAATGACCCTTATCACATCGCATTTTTTTTTGCCGATATTGATTTTGAAAATCAGCAGTACATTTTGTATTTTCTGTAACTGACGTTGAATATAACAACAATTATACGGATAATATTTTCAAAATCAAAATTGATGAAAAACGGCGATGTGATAAGGGTGGTAAGTCCAGCTCTGGGCTCATAAACTTGAACAGTACTCAAAACGACTGCTGTGTGGTTGGTAAAATAATGGTAAAACAAGAAATGCGTCTGTCGAACGCGGATGCCACCTGCAGCATATTTGAGAAACTGTGACAAATTGGTTAACCAAAAAGTGTGACGGACGGACGGCCGGACGGACGGACGGTCCAAACACTATATGCCACCCGTTTCTTCGAAACCCTGTGGCATAATAATGGGCGGGTTACTAGAGTTTCATATTGAGTTGGATCCGAATCGGAACTCTTCTCATTTGCGTTAAATCCTGGAGCTACAACCGAATACACCCCAAGACTGGTTTCCAGCCATTATCAGCGAAATAATAGAGCCGGGACCAGAATGTGTAAACAACAGTCAATGACCGAGCGACAGATGCGGTAGCTTTCTGTAGCTTTGTACACGAACAAACCTAGCACTTTTTAATTGTGTATTTGCGTACCTAATCTGGATCTCTGTTTACCTCATTTCTTGTCTATGACTGAACTACCAATTAGATTTTTCACCATCACAAATGATTAGTCCATTTATGAGAAGGGATCTACATTTTGGTTTTGAAAGGGTTATAGGGAAAAAAACATTTGGCTAAGCCTCTCTTAACACACCCAACAGGTCTGAGCCCGGTGTACTGGAGTGGTGAGGGTGGACTCGGGGTGGCGGTGGGCAAGTCATCGAGAAGCCCGTCACGGTCGAGTGGAGGTAGAAGATCCCCGGCCCAAGGCAGTCCAGCCAGCAGTGTATCCAGCCCATCCTTAGCCGGCTCCGACCAGAATTTGTATAAAGATGACTTCGGCGATAACGATGGATTCAAAAAGCCACTGCCTCCTCCACCTAAATCTATCAAGACAAACATGACCAGATCGAAAGGTGTGTATTAACTAGTTCACCAATACAGACCACATTTCCAATGTTGCAGTTATCTCCCTTTGTTTTTGAACGGGTTACTTCAGGGCTCAAGATAAGGAATTAGTTATTGAGTATTGTCACTCCGTCATTTCTGAAGCAATTCGAAAATTTTAATTGGGTAAAATAAAATCACACAACTGTTTACACATCCGCAAACCGCAATAATTGAATAGTTTGCTTCTAAATGAAAACATGTTTTGGCATTTCATTCGAATTGTCTCCTTGCAGATAATTTGAATAAAATACTAAGATGTGTTTTCATGGAAAATAAGAAAAATATGCTATATATTTGTGGTCTGTTTATTGGCAATTTTAATTGGGTATTTAAGCAAAAACGCACCTTATCTGGAGCACTGGTGACTTTATAGTCTAGTGCATAGACAAGGTGTATGATCATGTGGTACTAACAACAACAACAACAACAAGTACCGATTCAAAGTACGTATTCTTTTATAGTGTCCTTATTACGTAACGGATTTTGATGAAATATGGCGCATCAAACGCGTCTTGTTAAGCTGCATTTGTTGGTCTGTATTTTCGCCTAAACTTCTGTCGTTTTTGCGAAGAATCGATTTCCGACACGGAAATCGATTCTTCGCATAAACGACATAAGTCTGTACCAAACTCTCTGGACCACCAAATGCAGCTCACGAAGACGCATTTGCTGCACCATATTTCATCAAAATCCGTTTCATATTAAGGAAAATATCAAATAATACTTACTTTGGAGTGGGTGACGTTGTTGTTGTTGTAACCATGTGATCATGCACCTTGATAGAGCAAGGTTGTCAATCCCTGCCTTAGGCATGAAAATATACTGGGACGCATTTCACTAAACTTCGTATGGCTCAAATGTCAAAAAAGTGCAAAATTATGATAGTCTGTAAATTTCACAGTAACATTGTTTTCTTGAAAATAATTATTTTAGTTGTTCAAAGTTTAGTGAAACGGGCCCCAGGTCTTTCGTACGAGGGAAATCAAAGCACCTCTACATGTTGGGACATCTTAAACCCTTTGACGTTCCGCTTATTTGTATGCCCCCGCCACCGAATGGTGAGGGGGCATATAGTGTTACCGGTGTCTGTACGTCCGCACGTCCCGAAACCTTAACGCTCGGGTAAATGGCTTATAATTTCTGTTTCCTTGCTCGGATCTGCTTCACAATTCAAACACGGATTGCTCCAATGGTCCTCTACCGCCCTGTGATAAATCCACATTCGTCCCATCCCCGCTAAGCCCAGGGTCAAGGTCACAGACTTGGTGCGTCCGAAACCTTCATGCTCGGGTAAATGGCTTATAATTTCTGTTTCCTTGCTCAGATCTGCTTCACATTTCACACACGGATTGCTCCAATGGTCCTCTACCGCCCTGTGACAAATCCACATTCGTCCAGCCCCCGCTAAGCCCAGAGTCAAGGTCACATACTTGGTGCGTTCGAAACCTTAACGCTCGGGTTCTGTTTCCTTGCTCGGATCTGCTACATATTTCACACACGCATTGCTCCAATGCTCCTCTACCGGCCTGTGACAAATCCACATTTGTCCTGCCCCCGCTAAGCCCAGGGTCAAGGTCACAGACTTGGTGCATTTGAAACCTTAACGCTCGTGTAAATCGCTTATAATTTCTGTTTCCTTTCTCGGATCTGCTTCACATTTCACACACGCATTGCTCCAATGGTCCTCTACAGCCCTGTGACAAATTCGTCCCGCCCCCGCTAAGCCGAGAGTCAAGGTCACAGACTTGGTGCGTTTGAAACCTTAACGCTCGGGTAAATGGCTTATAATTTTTGTTTCCTTGCTCTGATCTGCTTCACATTTCACACACGCATTGCTCCAATGCTCCTCTACCGCCCTGTGACAAATCCACATTCGTCCCGCCCCTGCTAAGCCCAATGTCAAGGTCACAGACTTGGTGTGTTCGAAACCTTAACTCTCGGGTAAATGGCTTATAATCAAATATGCCTCGTTTTCTTTGGCTGCCAGCGGGGGCATTCGTGTGCCGACAGGCCACATTTCTAGTTTTTGACTGATTTTGTATTTGGTTCGTACCTTCAATACTGTTTGGAATATTTTCATGAACATTTTCAAATGTATAGGCCACAATCCCAAGGTGTGTAACATAGAAGAATGACAATTTTTGCTTTATTAATTTTGTAATTATCACCATTTGTTGGTTGTTTTTTCCCCCAGAAGATCGATTTCCTGTCCAATCCATAACTTGGCTAGCTGAGACGGTTCAAATGAGTGGTCACAACATATACTAAGTATACTACATAATAAGTAATTGAAATGTTTGTACGCCATTTACGTGTATTCAGCATGTATACACTTTGACAGTGAGTATAAAGCCACCGGAGCCGGCTACTGCCGAATCTGGTGACCAAGCCACGGGCACTGCTGGCGAATATGTCGACCTGGCATTGCGGGTGTCACTCACGTCCGAAGCCGCCGAGCAGAGAGAGCGACTGAAACGGGTACCAAGTATCGGGGGAAGCAGCCAGCTCGACCTAACAGTACTGGATTCAGAGTTCTTTAATAATGGTACCGCCAGTTGTTTACCCTTTCAGCCTTTTACCCCAATATAACTGGCATAGACTGGTTAATTTCACGTTTGATGTAAAAAGCATAATAATGCTAATTAGTACGTCCGATAATGGTAAATGAATGTTTAATCTGCAGAAGAGTTTCATATCTAAAGAATGGGCGGAAAAAATATGTCTCCCTATATTACCACCTGGTATGTGGGATCCCAGGTTTGAAGCATCGGGATTTTTAGAAGAAAAACAAAAATAAAAATGTGTTTTCATCATGGCCCTGTGTAGAGTGGTTTAATTGAAGATATATGACCATACTAGGACCGCTGATATTTTTTCATGATTTGTTGAAAAAATTATATAAAAAATAAAAATGTGTTTTCATCATGGACCGATGTAAAGTGGTTTAGTTGAAGATATATGACAATACTAGGACTGCTGGGTTGTTGCAATTGATACACAAGTAACAGACTTTCTATCGCAACAAGATGGGAAATCCTATATTTATGTACCTATATGGGTGAAAATAGAAACAACCCAGCGGGTTCTAGTATCGTCATATATCTTCAAGTAAATCACATAACCAGCCACCACATTAAGATCTGGAGCATTTGTCCATATTATTCAATTCTGAAAAAAATAAATTCTCAATATAAATGGACTATGCCAAAAAATCACATGGAATATCCATTGTTGGATATTTTGGGGTGAAATGGTAAATAAGCAAACTTACTGTGATTTCTCAATTGTGGCTGTGTCTGCAGAAATGGGGCTTATGGGATTTGTGACCAATGTAGCTCCAGATCAAATAGCACACTTGTGTAGCCGGATAACAATCTTTATACCTCGTTAGAAGCATGACAGGTGTTTCATTGATGAAATGGCAAACAGTGTTGATCCTGCACAGGCTGATCTGGATCTACGCTGGTCGCAAAACTCACAAGCCCTATTTCTCCAGTCACAGCCACAATTGTGATTACCCAGTAATTGACGGCTCCGCTGTGATTACAGATGCAGCCCTGGCGATGTTGGATGCAGATGAAGAAAGTTATGACAAGGAGAATATTATACGCCAGGTTTGTGTTGTAGCCGCAAACCACCAGCTAACGTACCACATTGTTTATGTACCTGGAAAAATAATTTGGGGTACATAGTCACCACCCTGTCCGTCTGTTTGTCTGTCCATCTGAGATTTGTGTTAGGACCCCCTTATATACCTGATCATCCTTCGATGCAAAGATAATTGTTTGGTAAATGTGATGGATTATATGTATAACATATATGTGTAGAGCTCCAGAAAAGCTGCGTATTTGCTTATATACCCAATTAAAATTGTCAAAAACCCAATTGAAATCAGAAGTAGCGAGTATCAAAAAACAATAGAAAGTTTGTGGTACCTTTATCATGCTGCAGAAAACAATAAACAGACCACAAATATAGCATCTTTTTCTTATTTTCCATGAAAACACATCTTGGTATTTCATTAGAATTGATTTCAAGGAGACAATTCTAATGAAATGCCAATACATGTATTCATTTCAAAGCAAACTATTCAATAATTGCTGTCTGTTGATGTGTAAACAGTAGTGTGATTTTATTTTACCCAGTTAAAATTTTGAAATACCCGATTGCTTCAGAAATGATGAAGTGAAAATACTCAATTACTAATTCCTTATCTGTAGCCTATTTCATCAACATTGCAAAGTATACTTTACTACCAAAGTATACTTTGAGGGAGAAATCATTTATTTTTCCTGAAATGCATTATTTCATATAGAATTAACAAATGCATATATTTCATGATTAAAAGTATGCAGAATTATTATACTGAATTTATTACATTATCACAGCCAAATTGGCTGTGATAATGTAATAAATTCAGTATAATAAAAAATAATAAATTTATCATAAAATTGAAAATTTCTCCCTCAAAGTATACTTTGCTGCTAAAGTATACTTTGCAATGTTGATGAAATAGGCTACAGGAGCCCTGGATGTGAACACTGCCTCATTCCTTATCATATACGGCACATGGAATGGGCAAGTCGGCCAGCCATCTTTGTGTGTTCCAGACATCAGCCAGATTCACCTCTTGCGTTTGACAAGAAACTGACAATGCGAAGTAGAACATATGATATAATGTAGCTAATCATACATAGAAAAGCCTGGGGGCCGTTTCACTAAACTTTGTACGACTAAAATGTTTGTAAGTGCAAATTTATGATCGTATAAAATTTCAATTGAGGGATTTACATGTATTATTGCACATAGGCTGCATGCAGCCTATGCTCAATACATGTAAAATACCAATAATTGTTTACAAGAAAACGTTAATGTCAAATTTATTGACTCATAATTTTGCACTTAAAAACATTTTAGTCGTACGAACTTGAGTGAAACGCACCTCAGGACAACAGACTCGTGTCAATTATATTACAAGTCAGATATTGGTGTACTTTTGTCAACATTCTCAAAATGTACATCAGCTATGCCTGACGTGTACTGCACTATATGTAAATACACTTGGGCCATATATACTCTCCCCATATGAAGCTTCACTGCACTATTGTAATAGTGTCTATTAATAGAGTACAGGGGCCCGTTTCACTAAACTTTGTACGACTAAAATGTTTGTAAGTGAAAATTTAGGATCGTCTGGAAATTTCAATTGAAATGTAAATCCAATAATTGTTTACAAGAAAACTGTTAATGTGAAATTTACAGACTATCATAATTTTGCAGTTACACACATTTTAGTCGTACGAAGTTCAGTGAAACGGGCCCCAATAGTGGGTAAAAAAAGAGACACAAACTCTCCAGAAAAAAGACATATTTTTGCAGTTTGGTGTACTATAATTGATGTGATAAAATAATATCTATGGTTATTATTTGCCTGCAGGATGACGCAATGCTGAGCCAGAGCAGCGGGTCTCCGGATGATTCGTGGGCCTACCGCAGTATCATGTCGATCGCGCGTCCGTCCTGGCTCGAGGACCCCAATGATGCGGAGAAGATCCGTATATCCGTGGGCACGTTCATGCGGAGCCGCACTGGCGCCCTGGGCTCACTCGATGGCGACGAAAACGTGCCCAGGGTCCGTAGAATGTAGCATGCATTAGTAACTTAGTAACCCGCATTAGTAACTTAGTAACCCGCATTAGTAACTCTTGATACCCCCAGCATACAAAGTATGTTGAGGGGTATATTGTTTTCGTAATTCTGTATGGCATTAAAAGTTTTTAGGCATCGTACCTATTTTTTCTGCAACCGGAAGTCGGATTGACTTGAAACTTTGTATACTTCTTTATCATCAATATTTTCATTCTCTAGCCCACCCATGTGGTTTTCATGCCCAAGGCCAAATGACAAATATTTGGTGGTTGGGCCAGGCGGCGGCCGGGTGGGGGGGATCCGTGAGTCAATGTTCACTTGCTCTAGTTAGTAACTACAGCGCAACCTCTCTACAGAAACCACCCATGGGAAGACACAAAATTGGCTGTTGTACAGAGCTGGTTGTCGTGGGAGGTTAAATACAGAGGCAATTGTCTGTTTGGGTTATAAAATATTGGCTGTCACAGAGTGGGGTTGTTGTAGATAGGTGGCCGTTCGAGGGGGTTCAACTGTATTCAATTGGCCAGATCCCCCAGATTAATTTTTTATGTTAATTTCCGGACCAATGCAATCGTCACAAAATTATTTTCAGGCTAGTCTATTTATGAAAAGCGGTGTTTTTGTTCTCAAATATGTGAAAATCACCTGCAAAAAGTGCAGATCCTGATGAGATGGCTCATCTGGATCTAAACTATTTACCAATACCACTATACAGGCCTGTGGTGTTGATAGGGTTAACTTATTTTTCAATTTACATGCTTTAAACACAAATTGATCAGTTACCTGCAATGATCTGTTGCCGACTAATCAACTGTATTGCCGTTTATAGCCCGATTTTGGCATCACCTTGTGTAACACCACCACGCGACAACCATCGACCGAGCCGTCTGATTGACGTCACAGAAGAGAATATAGCAGACGGAAACTCTGGTGAGTATACACCTGGGGGCTTTGTACGACTAAAATATTTGTAAGTGCAAATTTAGGATCATCTGAAAATTTCAATTGATGGATTTACATTTATTGAGCATAGGCTGCATATGCATATTGTTAATGTGAAATTTACATAATTTTATCGTATGAAGTTTAGTGAAACGGCGCCCAGTTTTACAGAGACAAGTCATTTAGTACCTAAGATGTGAATATTTTGTTGACTTTTGACGTCATTTACAGAAAATATCACAATTTCTCGGGTACAAAATCATATGGCTCGTCTCGTATATAAGTTATCAACCTAGTAAAATAACTTCCTTTATAATTTCCTGGGGCATCTTTGAAGTTAGATTTGGCGGAGTTTGTCAGTTTGATGTTTGCTTTACAAACAGGAACACACATTATACAGAGCTACATATAAGGTGCGTATTGGCGTATTTTACGCACTTATTATACCCCCTGCAACGAGTTGTGGGGGGGTATACTGGAGTCAGGTTGTCCGTCCGTCCGTGCGTCCGTGTGTCCGCCCGGGGCACACGAGAGCACAGGTGAAAGACTCGGACTTATGATACCAAAGAAAATGCCTATTAAAAAAATCCCATTACCCCACCCACTTGGTCTCGTACAGTACCATATGCTATATAAAGGTGAGTATAAATCGGGCTATTATAGAAAGAGCCCTCTCTTTTCCGGCTAGCACGAACACAATAAACATCGATTAAATGTATGACTTCTGTCTCTGGCAATCGATGAAGGTATTAAGTGTGTGAATATACTCACTTCAAATCGCTGTTTCCAGCATTTATTCAGTTATTCGCATTTTGTATAGCCCATCCAAGCGAAATTTGCGTGTACGAAAGAATCTCACACAGAATCGGAGGCCATCCGGCGTGGATTATCGGTCATATTTGACCGGTAGCTGATCGCCAGCTCAAACTAAAGTCGTGCACCATGACCATATACATTAGTAACTCCAACCATACAAAGTTCGTCCAATTGTGCACGAGAGGGCACTTGTTGGGTACAAAAGTACCCAACATATGCCCTCTCGTGTGGGGTCTTATTGGGTAGGGTTAGGGTTAGTGTTGGGTATTTTGGGGTATTTTTTATACAATAAAAACCCAACAAGTATCCATTCGTAGGAGCGTCCGACCGTCCGTCCGTCCGTCACTAAACTTGACATCAGAGAAATATTGTTATAACTTCTATTTCCTTCATCTAAAATGCTTAATATTTCACACATGCATTCCTGTAAGGCTCTACTACCATGCTGTGCCAAATCCACGACTGTCCAACCCCCGCTGATCCCAAGGTCAAGGTCAAATACTTGGTCTCTTTACAAAACTTAACATCAGAGAAATATTGTTATAACTTCTATTTCCTTCATCTAAAATGATTAATATTTCACACATGCATTCTGTAAGGCTCTACTACCATGCTGTGCCAAATCCATGACCGTCCAATCCCCCGCTGATCCCAAGGTCAAGGTCAAATACTTGGTCTCTTTACAAACTTAACATCAGAGAAATATGTTATAACTTCTATTTCTTTCATCGAAAATTCTTAATATTTCTTGCATGCATTCCTCTAAGGCTCTACTATCATGCTGTGACAAATCCCCGCTGATCTCGAGGTCAAGGTCACATACTTAGTCTCTTTACAAAACTTAACATCAAATAAATCGGTTATAACTTCTATTTCCTTGCTCGGATCTGCTTCACATTTCACACACGCATTGCTCCAATGGACCTCTACCACCCGGTGACAAATTCACGTTCATGCCACCCCCGCTAAGCCCAGAGTCAAGGTCACAAGCCGACAGACTTGGATTTTTTTTTTACATATTTAGGGGTACCGGAGTCCACAGGGGGGTATTCCGTAAGCCTCGCTTACTGACCAATCTAGTTTTAGCTAGCTGAATATGCATTGATTATCAACAGTGGGACTACAAGATACACACAGCAATGTGAAAATACGTATTGATTTTCAAATTGGGTAGTGGAAATACTGTAATAAAGTTGAAAATTGACTTAGTTGAGCTGCAAAAAGCATGTTGCAGCTCAACTTAGTAAATTTTCAACTGTTTTACAGTATAAATACGTGAATAAATAATATTACACTCAAATAAGTGAATGGTTGAATTTGTTTTATGATTTGATCATTTGTTCCCTATTTAATCAAGAAAAAAATCAAAAATCCATTTGTAAGAAATAAAATATGCATTTAATTTGAAATCAGGGGGTACAATACTCTTTAGACACAAAGCTTATCTGGAGCTCTGATTATCCAAAGAAACCACACCCACCCCTTCTTCCACTGAGCCTTTAATTACCATTCATGACGGCCACTGTGGGCAATGGAAACACAAGAAGCTGACCGAATAATCTCTCATCGGGCTGGACCATCAACCAGTCCAAGTGGATACCATTACTGAAGAGTTTTTCTCACTCATTTCTTTAGCACAAGGACCCAATCACTTGTGCATTATTTCACAATAATCACCTCACCTGGTAAAATAAACTGTACTGTTCTTACTAGACTAGTGTTAGCCTTTAGTTGTTCTCACTCGTTTGTTTAGCACAAGGACCCAATCACTTGTGCATTATTTCATGATAATCAGCTCTCCTCATTAAATAAACGGTATCTATTGTACTTACTCGTGTATCTATTGTACTTACTAGTATTAGCCTTTAGTGTTTCTAGACTCGCCGAGCCAGCATGGTGGAGGTACTGGGGTGGGAGACGAGACCCTCACCATGGAGTCCCTCGATAAGCACCCAGGGGAGGCCACCCTCAATCTCACCATGGAGATGGAGAAACTGGGCATTGTCAACAAGACAGTTATGCCCGACACAAGTAAGTAGCAGCCCGACAATGCTCCGGCCACAAATGACTTTCGCTGTTGACACTCCGTTAAACACCATTAAATCAATCAGCCCCATCTGAGAGATGGCTTGATTCCGTAGTCATGGTAGTGGTGTAGCATTGGCCTTCAATATTGGAGGTAGCGGGTTCAATGCTTGCCTTAGGCATTAACAAACACTCTCATAATGTTTCCATCCTACAGGTTTTTTGGATGTGACTACATACTGAGGTCCCATCTCTATATTTGTTGTTGCTGGGACATTAACCCTTACTATGCTGAATTAACTTTTGTCGTCTGCCGAAATGTTTTATTTTCAATATTTCTCAACCAAAACTTGTTTTGACAGCGCATGAGAATCGTCTCCACTGGAGACGATTCTCACGTGCTGTCAAAACCGTTTTTGTTAAGATTTGAAGCAAAAATGAAAAACAGCAGACGACAATTTTTGTCTCCATCGTAGTAAGGGTTAAACCCCCTTCCATCTGAGAGATGGCTTGATTCCGTAGTGGTGTAGCATTGGCCTTCAATATTAGAGGTAATGGGTTCAATGCTTGCCCTATGCATTAACAAACACTCTCATAATGTTCCCATCCTACTGGTTTTTCGGATGTGACAAGAAACTGAGGTCCCATCTCTATATTTGTGGCCGTTACTCGAGAAATAGGACTTATGGGTGTTGCGACCGGTGTAGACCCTGTACAGCCTGTATCTGCACAGTCTAATCAGAATCTACACTGTTCGCTATTCCATCAGTGAATGCCCCGTCATGCTTCTAACAAGCCATATAGATCATTATCAGGCTACAGAGTCTGCTATTTGATCAGGAATAACATTGGTCATCTCGTAAGCCCCATTTCTCCAGTCACACTTCCGCATCACCTTAGCTGCCGGGACATTACACCCGATTCACTCGTCACCTGTCTCTTATAGGTGCCTTAACAATGGAGGATGTGAGTATGTTCTTTAAGTCGGTGAAGACCGCTGACCCTACTCAACTTGGCCAAGGCCTCATAAAGCTGCAGATGTCTAAACATCGAACAGATACGCAGAAACTTTCTGATAAGTCTAGTGGTCTGAACACCTCCCAGTTGCCCATACGAAAAGGATCAAATGTTAGCCGCAGCTTTCCGAAGGTTGGGGATAGTGAGAAGTCGGTGTTGAGAAGTAGTTCTGCACGACAGGACAGTAGTAGATCCTGCGCCGACTCCGGTTTCAAGAGCGAGTCGGTAGTGAGTTCAGTTCGTGATTCGGACTTAGAGTCGACCAAAGACAGCAAATTGCAAGACAAGTCAGAGTTGCGTGAACAAGAGAAGTCGTCACAGTCGAGCTATTGTGCGGACACGAGTGAGTTGATGAATAAGCTGGATGACTTCCGTTTCCTTGTGTCAGCCAACATTGAGAGCGCCAAGCAGAACAGGAGTGCACGGCTGGAGCAGGTTACCAGTGAGGTGGGTGTCGGGGAGCATGGTAAGGTAGCGGATAGAGGAGTGCCTCGCGATTCGGCCCGCCCTGGGTCAGCTCCCCAGCCGGTGGAGAGCCTGCGGCCGACGAGCTGTCAGTACGATGACTACGACCGGGAAACTCCCCCGCCCGATGGCCAGGCTGCCCGCAGGGACACAGGCAAGTCGTCAACAATCTCCTCTTCTGTGTCCAAGCCTATCTCACCTCAACTGTCTAGAAAACCAGCTGAAAGCTTGATTGATGAATTAAAGCGCATGCAAGCCGTAAGAATTAGCAAAAGTGATGGCGAGATAATTGAAACAGAGGTGGGAGGCCGTGTTCCAAAGGTGAGTGACTCCGAAGTTAGTGAGAGGAAGATTTCAGGCAGACCTGGTGTTGCTATGAATGAGTCTCCGGTATCGGACTAAAAATCAAAAAGGCAGTTTAGACAACGTGTCAAGATCTGGTTTAGATAGAGGTGACAGGTCTGGCTTTGTGCCAGACCATCACATTCCGGATGGCACTGAGTATAGTCAGCGATCTGAGGTGCACATGGATCGGAAAGGAATATCCCGTGATAATCTGGTTGGAACAGAAGATATAGGGCTGGCAGATTCCCGAGGCTTTAACGCCATCAGGCCCAAAACAACGAACCCAAATCAAGCATCTCAATTGGCAGAGAGATCTGCGAGAGGGGACTTGATTCCTTCTGAAAGGCAGCACATGGTAACTGCCCTAAATGACAGAGATAATCAGATCGGTGTTCATTTACAAAGCAAATCCAAACGGTCATTGAATTTTACAACCTGCTCAGAGTGCCAGTCCTCCAACTCGAAATTCTGCTCATGTACCCGTCTCCACGAGAGATATGGCCACTGACATTCATAAAAACGTTGAGACACAGACATTTCCGAACAATAAGTTAGAGAGCTGGACACAAACATCTGTTGTGTTGAGAGAAAGTGTTGGCTTACAACCGGACAGTGAGCAATTACGGCAGGCGGAGCAACGATCTGAACTGCCACATGTTCCAAACACTGTACCTGAACCTGACAATAAAAATACAACCGATTCTCGAAAACCTCCATTGTCTGATGTTGATCATCGTCGACAAATGGACGAGGTGAAACATTCGGAGAAGCCCGTCCTGTTGTCCCGAGATTCCTTAATGCATACACAATTCGCTCAGGAATATTTGAAACGTGACTTAAGCCTGGAAGTGATGGACCGTATATATGGTCACAGTCAACAGTCTTTCCAACAGATGGATGCCTCGAATACAAACACAACCGCGAATATGTCGCATCTACGCGAGTCCGAGTGGACGTTTCTCAATGGAAACACCATGGACACCATATCAGAATTACCACCAAAGTTTAATGAAGTCACTCATCTAGGCCACGACCTTACAAATCAAATCAAAACTTCCACCCAACTGCTCAGTCCAACCCCGTTTGTACAGAATACTGTCCCAAAATTCAATCGGTTACCTGGCTCGAATGTTTCCGTACCTGCTTCGGTGACGCAGTATTCGATGACGACATTGACGCCTAGTTCGATGCACACGCTGTCGTCGACAGGTTTTACTGGACACGCAGCCACCGATGGAGACCTGTCCAGCCAGCTACCACACACAATCCAAGGTAATCGCAATTCGGCAGCCCGCTGGGCCTTTAGTTAGGAAAGATCTGCAATTGTTGCAAATGTAATACATGTATTACATTTGCAACAATTGTAGCTCTTTCCTGACTTTATTTGCAAAAATTGTAGCTCTTTCCCGACTTTATTTGCAAAAATTGTAGCTCTTTCCTGACTTTATTTGCAACAATTGTAGCTTTCTTGACTTTATTTGCAACAATTGTAGCCCTTTCCAGACTTTATTTGCAACAATTGTAGCTCTTTCTTGACTTTATTTGCAACAATTGTAGCTCTTTCCTGACTTTATTTGCAACAATTGTAGCTCTTTCCTGACTTTACAATTGTACATCTTTCCTGACTCAGTTTATAACCATTGTAGATCTTTCCCTACTTTATTTGCAACAATTGGAATAATCTTTGCCTGATTTTTATTGCAACAATTGTAGCTCTTTCCTGACTTTATTTGCAACACTTGCAGATCTACGTGCTATTGCACATTTATCTATGTGGCAGTTAATGTAATTGTTTCAATGCAGGGTGGCCACAGACTCTGGAAAACATGGAAAATGGCAATAATAAACTTCCTGCAGGGAGAAATCGGGAAATGTCTTAAAAAGTGTAAAAATTTGGCCAGTGAATAAAATTTGGAGAGAAAAAACCACATTGCATCTTCTTATTTACCATACTATCTATAGGACGGAGTTCACTATGTCCGGTGGAAGCACCAGCTGTAGTCGAGTTCCCTGACACGTGCTGTCTGGGCATCTCCAAAAAAGAAGTGTTGGTGCTGAAAAATCCCACGGGCAACTGGCTCGAGTGCAATGTGGAGGTGGGGAGCGGATGAGCGTCGAACTGGTACGGCCACCCGACACCCGTGGAGAACTCGCCATTCACGATGCGGCACGGCAAGGTCATCATTGACCCATATAAGACGGCAACGGTGGACGTAAGTATCAATATGGGCAATAACATGCCCGAAACTTGGCAGTAATTTGAAAATATTGTAGAAATAAACATTGTTGGCCGTTTTTGTTTTTTTTACATTTCGACGCTGCCGGCCACCACCACCCGACTTTCTCTAATCCAGTATTCGACTATTGGATTGGAGAAAGCCGGTTGGCAGCGGCGGCATCCACAATGGAATGTTTTAGCATTTAAGTCGGTTTTGCACTCGCTATAAATTCTAGAACCACCAAACTTCGACATTGTGGTGCATACCAGAAACTGCAATACACAATACAGCCTTTATTTCAATTTGATCTTAACCTACTTTTTCCGATTCAATGACTTATTCATTTTTAGCACGCCTTCCAAAGGAAGCCGTGCTTATGGTATACCCTCGGCGTCGTAGGTTTCCGTCCGTCCGTCCGTCCGTCCGTCCGAGCTTACAAATGGATACATATGTGGCTAGGAGAACAATAGGTTATGTAATATTCTATTGTTCCGTGATTTTATGTGGCTAAAAATGGGTTTATGTGGCTTCAGAACAATAGGGATTAACAAAGGAAAAGGTTAGGGTTAGCCACATAAGTTATCCATTTGTAGGAAAGTCCGTCCGTCTGTCCGTCCGTCTGTCTTCAAAAATTATAATGGCCTATATTTTCTGTTTCCTTGCTTGGATTTGCTTCATATTTCGCACATGCATTGCTCCAAGGGTCCTCTACTGTGCTGTGGCAAATCCACGTCCGTGCCGCCCCTTCTAAGCCCAGGGTCAAGGTCACATACTTTGTGCATCTCGAAACCTTAACGCTCAGTCGCTCGGGTAAATAATGGCCTATATTTTCTGTTTCCTTGTTTGGATTTGCTTCATATTTCACACACGCATTGCTCCAAGGGTCCTCTACTGCGCTGTGGCAAATCCACGTTCAAATGTGCCCTCGGTTCCTTTGCTGCCACCAGGCGCGCTTCGTTGTCCTCTGACAACTCTTGTCATTGATAGGTTTCTGTTTGTAACTCTCTGTAGTGGCTCCATCTCTCTGGTCTTACGAATGAGACTTAAAACTGAGGTCCTGTTCCTACACGACCTTAGCTGGTATGTAAATCCCAATCACTTTGCCTGCAGGTTATGTTTATCCCAAAGATGGCAGGGCGTATGTTGCCAAGGTGAACGTGTACACACAATCTTTCTACGAAACAAGACGGGGGAGAAGAATGTAATTCCGGTGTCAACGACCTTTCAAGCTGTAGCAGAGGAACCTCGCATTCAGGTAATTTTGTAGATCAAAAGTTTCACCTTTGGCCTGGCCTTAAATGACCTTAGCTGTTGATAGGC
Organism: Conchocele bisecta; assembly: GCA_029237695.1. Taxonomy (NCBI): domain Eukaryota; kingdom Metazoa; phylum Mollusca; class Bivalvia; order Lucinida; family Thyasiridae; genus Conchocele; species Conchocele bisecta. Next base: position 74,659,758 of record CM055265.1, on the reverse strand, counting down.
CGTTAAACACCAATCAATTCAAATCATTTCACCCTTAAATATATAATTTGATACCTTCCATGTTAATTTTGGTTTTATTCCATTAATCAAAAACGGATTTTGTTTAAAAATATTAACAATAATGACAAATCACTGAAGATCTTTATGAGATGGCGATGTTTGCAAATGTTGGCTTTATGGTCTGTAGTGTTTAAAGAGTTAATATAATAATAATGATCAAGTTTTTTGGGTGAGGCTAGGTAACATGTATGAATTCTGAGGTTTGCCGAGGAATTTCTATTGTTTCCGAGCCGATCCTGATAACTTGTACAACAGGGTTCCCGCGGGAGTTGAAAACCGGGAATAGCCTGGAATTTGACATATGTTATCCCAGGTTCGAATCCCACAACTCGTGTGTATATTTTTATACCTACTTTCTGAAAAAAATGTATATTGTTTTTGTCGCTGGTGTCTGTTCGCTCTTACGCGGGGATTCCGCTGGCGATCGCCACTTTCGCAATTGGCGATAAAAATAAACAATTGGCGATAAAAATTTACAATTTTTTATATATTTTTTTTCGAAAATTGTAATTTTTATCGCCAATTTTTTGAAGTTGCGATTTTTTTCCGATTTTCCCCAGCGGAATCCCTGCTTACGTCTGTACGTCCGTCCGTCACGTTTCTTGTGAGAAGTAAAACTTAGTAAACCGTAATTGCTGGAGACTAGATAGTTGGTATATGAGCTAAGACACAACTGATACGTACAGGTGTACATGTAGCTTTCAACCCTAAGGAACTGGAATGGACTGTGATATGCTAATGTTACGACCAATCCAATGGTCACAAAATGATTTTCAGATTCGTCCATTTATGAAAAGGCGGTGTTTTTGTTCTCAAAAATATTAAAATTACTTTCAAAAAGTGCAGATCCTGATGAGACTCGTTACGAGCCGGCTCATCTGGATCTGCACTTTTTGCATAAACCGATATAGCAGGATTTAGGGTTCAAAGGGTTAATAATCAAAATTTGAAAGAGCTCAGTTTTCCTTATTGTTATTAAATGTTATAAATAGAAATAAACACAATTTGCCGTGGTGGGAATCAAACTCGGAACCTGCTGTATCAAAGGCGGCATGTGCACCCATTATACCTAGAGAGTCATCTGTTTACATATCTTTGGTATTACGTTTATGCACTCGTCAGCACGTTATTATAACAATAACAAACGCCATGTGATCGATGACGAATGTTGATTTTTAAAAATAGCCTTTGTTTAAAATAATATTTACAATAATAACGCTTCAGCACAAAGTGGCTGACCCATATCAGCATGTGATATTTATAGTACCTATATCAGCGTGTGATATTTATAGTTTTTGAGCCCTCAAAAATCGATGTGTGTATTCAGAACACAATTGGCCGGGGTGTATACCAATTGATACATCCCTCTAGGGGTAAATCAGTAATGTGAATATACCAAGATGGCCCCTCCCATGTAGTGGCATCTCAATGTGTACAAAATTGAGATCGGATTAACCATGTTAACAGGTAATAATTTGTATCAGCTTGAACTAGAGCTCCAGTTAAGGTGCGTAATTTGATCAACTTTGGGGGGAATTTTGTTATTTCTTCAACAAAAATGGCAAGTTGGGAGTGCTTTAGAATAGTATCATTGAGACGATTCTAAAAACTCTCAACTTACCATTTTTGGTGAAGAAATAAGAAAAATACTTCAATATTTGGTTAAATTACGCATCTTATCTGGAGCCCTGTTGAATGTATGTACCTCAAGTGAAATAACTAATTCATCTTCTGTAACTCTCTGAATTGGATAAAGGATCCAGTATCGTATGTTATGGTGAGTATTCAGGAAGTCTGGACATCTTGAATTATTGGGTTATAGCACCTCCATGTGAAGAATCAATGATCATCTCGGCACATGGCCCGGGGAAAAGTAACGCTTTCCTAAAATTTCATAATTTTGGATTTTTATGACAAATAATTCTGCACCGTTGGAGAAAGTTTAAATGCAAATTTAGGTCAGGTCAGGATTATTCTGATTTCAAGGTTGAATATATAGTTTTTTTTATTGTAAATATTCAGTTCTCATTTTGGGACTTTCCCCCCATTTGTACAATGTATTTGAACATGACATGCACTTGTACAGGTAATATATGGGATTTAGTACTAAACCCATTGACCCGGCCTTAAATGACCTCACTGTTGATAGGCCGTTAAACCCCAACAAACAAAACAAACTAAGAGGCTGCATCAAAATGTCTCCCCCATAGACAATGGTACCAATTGTCATTTGGACACATTTATGGAGACTGCAAGCTCTTCGCAGGATTCACGATTAATTGTGAATTGATAAAAGTATTTGGTGAGGCTCTGGTCACTTTCTCTACTGTTTGGCAATTGCTTTTGTTATATTAACCCTTACACCGCTATCTTAATTGTGTTATGCCTGCTGTTTATTCTCTATTTTCCATTTTTATCATACAAAACATGCTTTGACAGCACTTTAGAATAATTTACAACATGCTTTGACAGCACTTCAGAATCATTTCCATCCATTGGAAATGATTCTGAAGTGCTGTCAAACCATGTTTTTATTGAGAAATAAGGCAAGATATAAAAGCAACAGCAGACAACAATTGTTGTGTGTAGCGGTCTAAGGGTTAACATTTCTGTGCAATTACCTTTTTGCTTGTAATGGTTGACTGATATCAACATTTGGTGACAGGTTACTTGTGACGGTGAGGAGAAAGAGCTGATCCATTTTGGAGAAATCCCATGGGGCCAATGTCGGGAGAAAATGCTCAACATCCGCAACTTGGGGACGGCCACAGTGCCATTGCGATTGGCGATAAACTCCGTAAGTTGTCGCGCTGTACATACAGAATACAAGGCCAGTGTCATTTCAGTAGCCGATTTCACCAACATTGCAAAGTATATTTGAGGGAGAAATTTTCAATTTAAGGATAAATTTATTAATTTTGATTATACTGAATTTATTACATTATCACAGCCATTTTGGCTGTGATAATGTAATAAATTCAGTATAATAATTCTGCATACTTTTAATCATCAAATATATCCAGTCGTTAGTTAGTTCTATATGCAATAATGCATTTCGAGGAAAAATAAATGATTACCTGTACTCCCTCGAAGTACACTTTGCTAGAAGAGTATACTTTGCAATGTTGGTGAAATAGGCTACAGGTCTGTCAGGTGAGGCTTGGAAACGTATAGGAATTCCTCGCATTTCCTTCCGTTTTGGAGCTTAACCTGATAGAGGTTATATTTCGATATCACGTTTAACTGGTGAGACTTGGAAACACGTTTGTTTTCTGGAGCTGAGCCTGATAAATGGAGAATACCAGGCTTGTGTCTTTTGATATCCAGTTTATCAGGTTATGCTACAAACATGTAGGAATTCTGATGTTTGCTGTTGTTGTTTTTTTATACCCCCACAAATTTATTTGGAGGAGCATTATAATGTATAGTTAAATCCCCACCCTAGGCATAAACAAGTTATTTTCTTTGTATTTCCATGCCACAGATCTTTTGGATGATCTTTTTAACCGCGGTCCTGTCTCTAAATGACCTTAGCTGTTGCTGGGAGGCTAAACCCATTTGCTTTCTTTTTTTTCCTCCCGTTAGTTAAGGATTGACTATAGAAAATGACCATTTGTTATGCCCCCGCCACCGAATGGTGAGGGGGGCATATAGTGTTACCGGCGTCCATACGTCGATACGTCCGTACGTCCCGAAACCTTAACGCTCGGGTAAATGGATTATAATTTCTGTTTCCTTGCTCGGATTTGCTTCACATTTCACACACGCATTGCTCCAATGGTCCTCTGCCACCCTGTGACAAATCGACACAAAAAGCTAGATATCTGAGCATTTCTACCATCACTCACAAAATATACAATGGACACGTTTTCAATGTGTAAAATGTCAAACTGATACGCTGTCTACTATTAGAAGTGCATCTGCCACAGGTAAAAAACGTATTTACTCGCATAGCAGGCAAGCAGACTGTAGTGACAGTAAACTCAGATAACTGCTTACAAGCCACTGGATTTGATACAGTATTTATGGTAATACAGGTATATATCTACAGCACTGTGTATTGTTCTTACTGTTACACAGTCTTTACTGACTTCTCAAACATTTTAACAAAGGGTCAACAAACCCTTCATATATCAGACTTTGTATATACATTTGATGAAAACAGGGCACAGCTCTCTGCTGTCTGATGTCTTCCCATCATGGTGCACCAACTTTTATTCATGTGCTTGTCATATCATTAGTGGTATGTGTCAAACTCAATAAGAGGTTAAACTGGTTGATGGCTGGTACACGCTAAGATGGCCGACATGGCAACTCCATGCACTGTGTAGGATATAGTAAGAAGAGAATGTTCACATGTATGTTATGCTTATATCCCATCACATTTACAAAGCAATTATGCTTGAATCATTAGATGATCAGTGCCCCACGGGTCCTAATGGTCATGGTTGGTATTTTGAGTCTGACCTGTTGAATGTCATGACTAATTTTTCAAATTCGAGCATGACATACTTTAGCCACCTTGTTCCGATGCTCACCAGTCGTAACCGCCTTTCAGAATGGTTCCTGGCATTGCTTCTCCTTCGAGTCGGTGACGGGTACGTCGGACATTTCCTCGATCTCGGGCGGCCGCCTGCCCCTGATGTCGCGCCAGGGCGTCTCCATCACCACCTTGTGTCTGCCGGCCGCAGACAGCCAGCTCTTCAACCACCATTCACTCAAGTCTGGTGCTGGCCGCCCGACAAGAACTGTGATCAAGGTAGGTGTTGGCACTATCAATTCTTGCTGGCAACGTTAGACCTTCGTGTCACTCCACTTTACTGGGAATGTGTCGGAAGTTTTCAGTTTACCTACTATCTAAGTAATGTCATCTTGCCGTGATAAACGTGTATTAGGAATGAATGGCCTTTTTGTGGAATTTATCGGGGTATAAACTTGGAAAAGTCGTGGGAATACTGGACGAGGCCTTCGTCCAGTATTCCCGCGACTTTTCCAAGTTTATATCCCCGATAAATTCCACAAAAAGGCCATTCATTTCTTAAAATTCAAGGGTTTTAAATAAATTCATCAAGAAAATGTGTTTATTTTGACAGACGGCAGCCATTTGTTTACATTGACAGCACTGACAGCGCACCTGTAGAAAGTAGTTCGGCGTGGGAGTTTACTGGGATATAAATTTTGGACAGACTTGCTACGGGCCAATCAAATGTTAGGGAATTGTGTAAATATTTTTGTGCTGGAATTATACCGGTATAAACATTATATCGGGGATACAACTATTTCATAACTGATGTGTCATTGGGCGTCCGACATGTGACATTACTGAATAACATCTATGAAATAACGCAAGTTATTTTAAACGAAAACCACATCATATATACTCGTTCTATCATAAAATGTTAACTGATAATTAGAATAACATGCTAGTGTCTATATATCAAATTTATCATGCTCAGCAAGCCTCGGAAATCCTACACATATTGCGTCTGTGACTGAAGAAATGGGGCGTATCGGTTTTGCGACCAGTGTAGATGCAGTTCTGCCTGTGCATCCGCACAGTCTGATCAGGATCTGCACTGTTCGCTGTTCCATCAATAAAACACCCTTCATGCTTCTAGCCAGCAAGATATGCATTATCAGGCTGCAGGAGTGTACTATTTGATCAGGAGCTGCACTGGTCATGAATCCCAAAAAGCCCCATTTCTCCAGTCACAGAAATATGTATGCGACATGGGTATGCATTACAGCGAGAATGCCGGCCGAGGAGTTGTCGTGTGAGATCAGTATTGAGTTGGACATCCCCTGTAGCAAATTCCCCATGCTACGCTGCCTCCGCTTGAAGGCCATTATCGGCATACAGAAACTCCATATTCAGGCTAACCTTCAGGTGAGTTGGCAATGCCAGGAAGGATGGTGCTGGCTGGAGATTCATTTCTGTCCAAAAATCAAGCAGTTTCCTGCATAACATTTTTATGTTATAGGAATGAATGGCCTTTTTGTGGAATTTATCGGGGTATAAACTTGGAAAAGTCGCGGGAATACTGGACGAAGGCCGGAAGGCCTCGTCCAGTATTCCCGCGACTTTTCCAAGTTTATATCCCCGATAAATTCCACAAAAAGGCCATTCATTCCTTATAATTCCAGCATTTTAAATAAATTCATCAAGAAAATGTGTTTATTTTCCGTTTTCTTAAGAATTATTTTAACTGCGCCTCACGGTTACGGAAAGTAGTTCGGCATGGAGTTTACTGGGATATAAATTTTGGTCGGAGACTTGCAACGGACCAATCAAATGTTAGGGAATTGTGCAAATATGTTTGTGCTGGAATTATACCCAAATAACATTTTAATACTGGTCACCTATCATGTTTTCTGTAGCTGTCTGATTTAAATATGAGACGAGTGATTTTGTACTTAAGAAGATGTGCAATATTTCATGAAAACTGTTTTTCAAAGTTTACAATATTTTTCCGTAAATGACATATAAAGTTAACAAAATGTTCAGAGCAAATACAGAATTCTCTTCCGCATTTGCTCTGAAATTTTGCTAACTTTCAACATCATTTACAGAAAATTTCACAGTTTCTGTAAATATTTTGCATTAAAAATCGCACATCTTCTTAAGTACAAAATCACATGGCTTGTCTCATATTTTATACGCTAATGTTTTATGATATTAAATACCCAGCTTTATACCCCCAGCATACGAAGTATGTCGAAGGATATATAGTTTTTGTATTTCCGTCTGTTTGCCCGTCCGTAAGATTTGCTTTAACCCTTTCAACACAACATGCCTGTATACTTGTAATGGCAAACAGTGTAGATGCAGATGAGACGGCTCTTGATGAGCCGTCTCATCAGGATCTGCACTTTTTGCAAGTAATTTCATATTTCTGAGAACAATAACACCCCATTTTCATAAATGGACTAGTCTGAACACCATTTTGTGACGGTTGGATTGGTTACAAAATTAACATAATCAAAATCAATTCCAGTTACTTAATAGGGGTGAAAGGGTTAAAGTCTTTGTCAGTCCAGGCAGCAGCTGTATCCATGACCCTCTGCTCACTTGCTCTAGTATTTAATAAATCCTATTAAATCTTCAAATAATATTCTCTTTCTCTAATTTTCAACAGGAGTTGCAGCTGAGCTGTGCCCCAAAGAAGGAAAGGGCAACGGGTGTCAGTATATACAATGCCGGGAACCTCACACTGAACGTGGCATTTGGATTCTCCGCCCACAAGGACGTGTTTTCCGTTTCCCCTCTCTCGTGTATCCTGCAACCTGGCGTCGATACAGAAATCACTGTCACCTTCAGACCGCCCGACAGGAAGACCGCACAGTGTGAAGTGTACGTATTCCCCTATAGATCTGGGGCCCGTTTCACTAAACTTTGTACGACTAAAATGTTTGTAAGCGCAAATTTAGGATCATCTGGAAATTTCAATTAAATGATTTACATTTATTGAGCATAGGCTGCATATGCAGCCTGTGCTCAATAAATGTAAATCAGTAATCGTTCACAAGAAAAAATTGTTAATGTGAAACATTTTAGTCGTACAAAGTCTTATAAATAGGTTAACAAACTTGGAAAATCACATCTAGCTTCCCTTAGAACAACTTCCAGTGCATATTTTAGGTTAGAATTGGCAGAGTTTATTGGCTTGGCACAAATTGACAAATTCCACCAGTTCTAATGTGACGGATGCACCGGAAGTTGTTCTAAGGGAAGTTACTCATGATTTTCCAAGTTTGGTAACGATCAATAAAAGACATGTCATGCCTGTAACAAGCAATGTAGATCATTATCAAGCTGCAGGAGTGTGCTATCTGACCACGAGCTGCATTTGGTCACAAATCCAATATGCCCCACTTCTCCAGTCACAGCCACATTTGTGTTTGCCTTCACAGTTTCGATGCGACTTGAAGCCGAAGCCCCATGTCCTTATGACCTTCGCTGTTTGTTGCTGGGATGTTAAATCTTTTCTCTTGTTTACTCACACTACAGGCAATTGTTCCTTGTCCACACCCTCCCCCCCACACCCCCCACACACACACACACATTCCACATGATGGATTGTGGACAAGCGTTTGAGCATACGACTTCAATACCAGAGGCCTTGGTCCTATTCCAGGGATTCCGCTGGGGAAAATAAAAAAATCGCCACTTCAAAAAAAACAAAAAAAAAACGATCGCCAGCGGAATCACTGCTATTCACTTTCACTCCCTCCCCCCCATTCTGCCATTAGACCGTCTAATGGAGGAATGGGAGGAAAGTTCAGTTGCCTGTTATCACATAGGCTGCTGTTGATGCTGATACAACCCAAAGGCCCGATGTTTGAGCTGAAAGTCCAGGGAAACGTGACTGCAGAGCCAGAGGTGACGGATCTGAACATTCAGTGCGACTGTACTAATCTCGACTTTGGGGGCGTGGCTATCGGCAAGAATAGGTATGTGCAACAGTAACTGTTCAATTAATAGCAGGGCGTATTTTGTTTGAATATTGAAACTAGACATAATACACTGCACAGTGCTGTAAGGGTTAATATTATGCATTATATGTAGAATAAGTTTAGAAAATATACATGTATATATGAATGTGTATATATTGTTTTCTCGTTAGTAAACGAGGCTTGCAATTTGAGTCATTTAACTTTCGCGCCCTTCTGTCTCATCCATTATAAAAGTAGTAGGATTAATACTAATTTTATTACTTTTAGAGGCTATGTCTAAGCAATTGGTGTGGTGAGGAACTGGCAGCAGATCAGGATATTCTAATTTCAGGGATGAATATATACTTGATTTGTAAATATTCTAATTTGGGGATTTCCCCCCATCTGTACAGATGAAATGAGGGATTCAACCCCATTGGCTTGGTCTAAGCCTTAGCTCTTGACAGGCCCCATAAATAAATAAATAACCTTTACCTATTGAGTTAAAATTGCTTATCACATCTTATTATGACCTTATTGTTACAAAGTTACAATATTTTCCTATAATTGCAACTCAAATGATTTACACAGTTGTATTGGCCGCAAATAACCACCCCACATTGGCATATGATGAGTCGAGAACATTTTTAATTTGGTATTGATTCAAAATTTCAAATGTGAAAAATACAATATTGCGAAGAAGTTACCTTTAAATTACGGTTATTCACTTCCAAATCAAAACTTTTAAAAATCAAATCTTCTGGCCTTCATCCCGTTAGTTGAACTTTTAGAAATTTATACCTCGTTTTTATACCCCCTGTCTCGGTAGAGCATATAAAGTTCGGACTGTTTACCAGAGTTTCTCCAATATGTCACCGGCGACATTTGTGTGCCAACAGGCCACATTTTCTTGTTTTTCCTATGACAGTGTAAAGAGATTCCGTCTACTCAGCATGGGAACTGAACCTGTGACCATGATGACCGAAGTGCGAGCTGATGATTTCATGGTAAGTAACATTATGCTCTTCCGTCCGTCACATTACTTGATGTGTGCCTTCCTTATGGTGTGTAGATACTCAAAGTGCCCCGTCATTGATTATCTCCCCCTTTTCGACTTAGAATTTCCCAATTTTGCCTTGTAAGAAGTAAAACACAGTAATAGCTAAGGACTTGAAACTGAGTGTGTGCCTTCCTTATGTTGTGTAGATGCGCAAAGTGAATTTCAAGAGTCCCATAAGCCTCATTTCTCCCGTCACAGCCACATATATAATCCTACTGTTGACTGGGCATAAAACTATTCTATCAATCTAATCAATTGCCAGCTACTGAAGTCACCTGACCCCACGTCCACCGGCAGCCGGGTACAAGAAATTCGCCTGGAGCCGAATATGAAGACGCCCATCTATGTCTTGTATTCCCCAACCACGTGTTCTACGTCGACCAATCGCAAAATCGTCATGAAGGCTGTCAACTACTCCAAGCGGTTTACGGTAAGCTACCGCGTTAACCCTAAATATTCAGATACCATTTTCTTTGGGAAACCCCTATTAAATATGGATTTCCCAAAACAAATTATATCCAAATACATTGTTGTTGTGATTAGACCACTACTGCCGTACTAACCATAAATATTGACACACTCACTGTTGTGCGGAAACCATTTATATGTTTCCCAAAATAAATGGTGTTTGAATATATACGGTTATTATGGTATGCCATTTGCACATTGGAGCTGTAGCAATTTATCACAATGCAGAGAAAACTGTTCATGTGCATAGTTTTGATTTTAATACGATGTCTGATCTCGTTAGTTCTGATATCAATCACAGCTTTTCCACGCAATAAACTCCCAATTCGTATCGTAGCCAAATTCGGTATACATGGTTATCATGCAAGACGAAGAACCCTATCGGCAGCGATGATAAATGCGAAATAGCCAGACTCAGAGACATTGACGAGATGGTTCAAATGAGTGGTCACTACAATTAATCGAGAAAAACAAAATTCAATATTCTGAATGCAATGGGGAAATCAATAAAACAATCAACCAATCAATCAAGCAAAGTATTAACCAAATCAACCAATCAATGAACCAACCAATCGATCCTGTGCAGGTGTACCTATCCGGCTATGGTGGTGTGAGCAAGCTGTGTTGTGCCGAGACTACCGCTGAGCTCACCAGTGTGGCTGGCCATCCGTGTATCGGCGTACAAAGTCTCACCATGGACCGCGTCAAACACCTCTACATTAACAATCTTGGCAGTCAACTGGCTATAGTGAAAGTGAACGCCTTTAGGGGTAAGTTGTACAGCGTATCCTCTTCAAACATGGCATGGAATTGTGAAGAATTTTCACATGGCGGGTTTCGTCACAATATGGCCTTGTTGTGATGACAAAAATGCAATTATGGGTTATTAACTGTTGCAAAAATACGCACCAAATCCTAATATTTGTAATTAGTGTAGATCCAGACGAGTCTGTTTGTAACCCATCTTATTGGAATCTTCACTGTGATGTTTTACACCACTTACATGAATACTTGGGGATGGCTTGATGGTATAATGGGTAGAGCATTGAACTTGAGTACCAAAGATTGTGATTTCAATTTCCACTTAAAAATATGTTCACCCTTAAGCAACTGGAATTGATTGTGATATGATAATTTTGCAACCAATCCGATCGTCATTTTTCCAATCGTCACAAAATGATTTTCACTCTAGTCCATTTATGAAAATGTTTTTTTTGTTCTCAAAAAATATGAAAATTACACGGCTCATCTGGATCTACACTGTTTGCCAATACCACTATACAGGTCTGTAGTGTTGAAAGGGTAATAGTAATTCCATCCCACTGGTCTTTCAGATGATGGGTTGGGATGGGTTGTCAACTTGTGGTTTAGAGGTTTTAGCACACTGGACGTCAATACCTGTAGCCGATTTCATCAAAATTGCAAAGTATACTTTCCTAGCAAAGTATACTTTGAGGGAGCAATCATTGATTTTTCCGAAATGCATTATTTCATGCAGAACTAACAATTGCATATATTTAATGATTAAAACTATGCAGAATTATTATACTGAATTTATTACATTATCACAGCCAAAATTGGCTGTGATAATGTAATAAATTCAGAATAATAAAAATTAATAAATTTATTCTAAAATTGAAAATTTCTCCCTCAAAGTATACTTTGCTAGGAAAGTATACTTTGCAATGTTGATGAAATAGGCCCCTGAGATTGTGGGTTCAATCCCCGCTCTAGGTATAGTATTTCCATCCCACTGGTCTTTAATATATTTTTTATCGATGTAAATAGTCCGTTCTGATTTTGGGATTTTCCCCCCATTGCAGCAGTTAAATACGGGATCGAACCCGTTGTCCTGTCCTTAAATGACCTTAGCTGTTGATAGACCGTTAATCACCAATAAACAAACTTGAAACCTAGACCCCGTGTCTATATGGCATGAGCTGTTGCTGGGATGTTAAGCCCATTCACTTTGAAATTGAGTCCCCATCTTTATATGACCGTAGCTGTTGCTGGGACCATTTCACATGTTTTTCCTGAATAATCAAAAAATAAAAAGTCAGAAAAATAAATGTAGAAAAGTGCTTTCCATGGCTTCATTGTTTTATCTTTGTGATTTCAGATCTGCAGTGCCAGCAGCGACTATCGGCGGGCGAGTTAGTGGTGCAGCCCAGTGACTTTCTGATAGCTCCTCGAGGCCAGCAGCATGTGGAGCTCGTGTTTTCTATGTCCGACGATGAATTCAGCCATAACTGCCAGTCTCACAAAGTTGGCGGCGCTCTTATGTTCTCGTACAGAGATCAAGTCGACTCGAAGAAACCACACACGTACGTGGCTGTCTGTATATTACATGTTTGACTCTTTCAACCCTAAGTAACTGGAATGGACTATGATTTGTTAATTTTTCAACCAACTCAATTGTCACAAAATTATTTTTTAGACTAATCCATTTATAAAACATGGGTGTTCTTTTTCCCCGTAAAAATATGAAATTTACTTGCAAAAGGTGCAGATCTTGATGAGACGGCTCGTTACGAGCCAGCTTATCTGGATCAACACTATAAACACCAATGTAGATGTCTGTAGGGTTAAAATGTTTAATACGCCTATACATGGTATGAACTAATTAAAATAAGTTCGCTATTTTTATACCCACTATGCGATAACAAAGGCGACTGTGAAAACTTAAGAACCGCTTGGATTTGGACTTCCAGTAATGTTTTTCATGGAGCCTGGGGCCCGTTTCACTAAACTTTGTGCGACTAAAATGTTCGTAAGTGCAAATTTAGGATCATCTGGAAAGTTCAATCGATGGATTTACATGCAGCCTATGCTCAATAAATGTAAATCCAATAATTGTTTACAAGAAAACATTGTTAATGTGTAAATTTACAGACTATCATAATTTTGCACTTACGAATATTTTAGTCATTCGAAGTTTAGTGAAAAGGGCCTCTTGGTCTGTTTCAGACCATATGCAACAGGGTTGGTTAAAATATGGGATTTTGGTTGTATGTTTGATAGTTAAAACAAGTTGTCACAGCACATCTGCCAAACTTGTGTGTGTGAACTTCCTCTAATAATGAAGGCTACATGAGTGCTATTTGATCAGGAGCTACACTGGTCACAAATCCCATAAGCCCCGTTTCTCCATTCACAGCCAAATATAATTGTTAACATTTCAGATCCAGTTTGACAGTGGGTCTAGTGAGGAGTGATTCGCGAGTGTCCAACACCCATCAAATCCCAGCAGACGCCTTCGCGACGCCGAGTCGATCAAGCCACGCAGTGTCGCGACCCTCGCACTTCCCTCAGACTGTGCTGGAAAATCCCCGGGGGACCATGGACTCTGTAAAGATGGATGATATCACCGGGGATGACCGTGGCTGGTCAGTTCGGCCGGAGGAACTCGTGCTCGACTGCTCGAACCGCACTGGGGACGGTCCCGTTGAGAAATTTTACATCTACAATGACCGCAACACAGACATCAGGTCTGTGACAAAAGGGTGCAAATACATGGGGTGGGTCAAAGACGTGGGGTGGGGTATGGTTGGAGATATGGGTCCGATGGCATTTTCATCCATTCTAGTTCCGGTAGCCCATTTCACCAATATTGCTAAGTATACTTAATAGTGAGGGAGTAATCATTTATTTTTCCCGAAATCCATTATTTCATATACGACTGCATATATTTGATGATTAAAAAGATGCCGAATTATACTGAATTTATAATAAATTCAGTATAGTAAAAATTAATAAATTTATCCTTAAATTGAAAATTCTTCCCTCAAAGTGTACAGAGCAAGATAAGTATACTTTGCAATGTTGGTGAAATCGGCTACTGATATGACAACAATGGGGGCACAATTTTGGTTGTGACTTACATTTTCAGCCAGATCTAGTTCCTGATCTGTATGACATGTTAAGTCAGCATAGTTCCTGATCTATTGTCAGTCACATAATATGCAAAATTGACACTCGCCTCCTTGTCTATGGTGAGTTTAAAACAAATCCAGCGAATGTAAGCTGAATGGGTTGTATAATCACATCTTGTTCAGGGTACATACTGCACCCGCTTCGCCTGTTCTAATCATTGAATAGAACACAACTGTCGCTTGGGATCACTTGCCATAGCACGGTTGGAGTAGCATAAAAGTGTGTTATGTAAGATGAGCTTATGATTCTTTTCATTCACTGTGGGAAGGTTGGGAGCATGTGTAGGGTAATCCTGATATCCCTGGTTTGGTCCTCGGGTACGTTTTTGGCTCTTTTCTTACTTGAGAGTTGAATTTTGTTATACCCATTATAACAGTAGTCATATTAGTGGTAAATAATCCTATTACTTTTAGGGAGTGGAGCGAAGTGAGCAATGTGTGGTGAGGACCTGGCATCAGATCATGTTATTCTAATTTCAGGGTTGAATATATATATTTCTACACCCCACCACAATAGTGGAGAGGGTATTTAATGTTACCGTTGTCCTTCTGTCACAAGGTGAATGTTTTTGTTACAGCTTCAATAGTTTTAGGCCTACAGCCGCCATACATGCACACTATCATGGGCCAGTCACTTTAAATCGGATGACCTTTATGAGATCTTGACTTACAGTTGCAATATTTAGTTATATCCCTTGATTAAAGTTTTTGTTTGAGCTATCAAAGTAAATATTCAGTTCTGATTTTGAGATTTTCCCCCCATATCTGTTGACATGCTGTTAACCCTTTGAACCCGAAAGCCCGCTATAGCAGTGTTTGCAAAAAGTGCAGATCCAGATGAGCCGCGTCTCATCAGGACCTGCACTTTTTGCAAGCAATTTTCATATTTTTGAGAGTGAAAACACCCCCTTTTCATAGACTAATCTGAAAATCATCTTGTGACGATTGGATTGGTTGCAAAAAAAACATATCAAAATCCATTCCAGTTACTTAGGGGTGAAAGGGTTAAACACCATTGGATAAATAGCATTCAATCGCTCCTTATTTCAGTTTTGAGTTATTCCTGCAGGGTGGGATGCTGTCGTTGAATCCTGACCGAGGTATCGTCAAAGCCAGGTATTCTTAGTGGTGGCTGTGAGTGGAACAGTGGGGCTTATGGTATTTGTGACCAGTGTTGCTCCGGATCAAGTAGCACATTTGTGTAGCCTGATAACGATCTATTTTGCTTGTTACAAGTGGGACGTGTGTTTCATAGATGGAATGGCGAACAGTGCAGATCCGGATCAGACTGCGCGGATGCGCAGGCTGATCTGGATCTGCACTGGTCGCATAACCCGCAAGCCCCATTTCTCTGGTCACAGCCAGACATGTGGTAGTATTGAGACAAAGACAAGAATCACAGTCTAGGAGGCTTTCATATCTCCACTGGTGATGATTTTCATGTGCTAAGTATTTTACCATTATATTTTAGCTGAACACTTAGTTCAACAATTTGGAAAAACTCTTTGATTTTGAACATGAGTAATAAAAGGTCAAAGAACTATAACCATGTTAGTTGAGAAAAGCTGTGGTATGAATAATTTTGTACTAATACCCATTTTGTATTGGAAGTACATGCAACGAGTGAGAGAGTGAGGGTTTAACGTCCCAGCAACAGCTAAGGTCGTATATAGATGGGACCATAGTTTAAAGTCTCATCCGACAGACCAGTGGGATGGAAATACTATGAAAAGTATTTTTTGATGCCCTATGTGAGGTTTGAACTCACAACCTTCGGATTGGAAGTCGGGTGTTCTAACCCCTAGCCCACAAGTACATGCGATGACTTGGTAATACATTTTTACAAGAAAAAAAAACTCTTTGAAAGCAAGCAGTACAGCATATCAAAAGCAACATCACATGACGTATAGCTGTAGGTTGGTGTCTGTAATAGGCAGCATACACACTTTCAGGTGGGTGGCAGGTGGCAGCATGCGATGGGTATTTTAACGATTGGGTTTCATCCTTACCAGAATCCTGACCAGAGACCTGGTTTGGCCCTCATGTACATCTTTGGCTTTTTTGTATGTGAGCGTTGAATCTGGTTATACTCCTTATATGAATAATGTAATGATTTGTAATCCTATTATTTTTAGGGGTAGGGGCCAAGTGGCTTTGGTGTGGTATGGACCTGGCACCAGGTCAGGTTATTCTAATTTGAAGCGGGTCGAATACGAGATCGAACCCGTTGGCCCGCCTTAAATGACCTTAGCTGTTGATAGGCCGTTAAACACCAACAAACAAAACACGCTTTCAGTCCTTGCCCTCGGCGTGAAACAAATGCCTTGGCTGTTACCGAGACGTCGAGCCGATTCAATATTCAATGTCCATTGACAGGGAGACGAAGTGGGTGCGAGTGACTCCCTCGGACCAGTGCTACAAGTGCCTCGACCAGCTGCCCTGGTCTGGCTCCATCATGGTCACATGTGAGGACAACGTCAAGGTAATGTCCACGGCCCTATACCACTGTTTAGTGTGTACCTCGATATACAGTGGAACCTCTCTAAACCGGACACCAAGAAACCACCTGTGATCTTAGTTTTTATGAGTTTCTTGGTCATTTATCTCGGCTGAGAATGTCTCTTCGTGATCGCATTGCAAACAACTATGGCTAAGAATGATCAAATGCCTGATTTACAGTAAAAACCTCTCTAAGCCGGACACCCTGGAAAATAGAGTTTTGGTGTATATATATATATATATATATATAGTCATCACCCTGTCCATTTGTAGGTCTATCCGTCTGTCTGAGATTTGTGAAGGTGACAGTCTCGCGAAACAGAGGGCGTGTCGGAGAAAATTATGTGATTGGTTGACTTGTCTGTGACTGGAGAAATTGCGACCAGTGTAGATCCAGATCAGCCTGTGCGTCTGCACAGTCTGATCAGGATCTGCACTGTTCGCCATTCCATAAAGGAAACACTCGTCATGCTTCTAACAATCAATATAGATCATTATTAGGCTTCATGAGTGTGCTATTTCATCAGGAGCTACACAGGTCACAAATCCCATAAGCCCCATTTCTCCAGTCACAACCACATATTCAGTCAATGCATAGTGAGTTACCTGATAAACAGCTGATGGGTGTGGCCCACATGACCCGCCATGCTCCTTGTATAGATAGCGGGAGGCAGGTTGGGTGCATGAGAAGGGCAATTTAACCAATGCACCCCTAAATCAATGTGTATGATCACGTGGTACTAACAACAACGAATAACGATTCAAATTACGTATTCTTTTATAGTGTCCTTATCACGTAACGGATTTTGATGAAATATGGCGCATCAAACGCGTCTTGTTAAGCTGCATTTGGTGGTCTCTGTATTTACGCCCAAATTTATGTTGTTTTTGCGAAGAATCGATTTCCGTGTCACGGACACGGAAATCGATTCTTCGCGAAAACGACATAAGTCTGTGCCAAGCTCATGAAGACGCGTTTGCCGCGCCATATTTCATCAAAATCCGTTGCATATTAAGGAAAATATCAAATAATACTTACTTTGGTGGAGTGGGCGACGTTGTTGTTGTAGCCACGTGATCATGCACCTTGTAAATATCCAACATTGGCTTTTCCATGTTAATGCTTGTATTATTCCATTATTGAGAAAATGTGGCTTATGTTTTAGAATCGAATAACGTTGACAAACACTGCAGATCCTGATGAGTCGCTCATCTGGATCTAGTGTTTGCACATGTTGGTTTTATGATTAGTAGGGTTGAAATGATTAAGAATAGGGTTCATCCTTACCGGAATCCCTATATCCGTGGTTTGGCCTTTGGGTATGAGATCCACTTATGCCCATTATAAAATGTGCGGATGCACAGGCTGATCTGGATCTACACTGGTCACAAAACCCAACTCATTTCTCCACTTACAGCCAACTGACCTTAGCTGTTGCTGGGCCATTGAACTCATTCACTTACACTATATGGCATGAAACCATTATAAACCACCGTGTGTAGAAACTGCGGGTGAAGCTTGGCAAGGGCGTGGACAACATCCGCGTGGGCGATGACCAGTCAATGGTACCTGTGATGCCGGCCGTGCCCCAGGTCCCGCTGATCAGCCCCCGGAGGCTGGGCAACCTGGAGGTGTCGCGGACTGTCGTCGAGTTCCCGGGCACATGCGTGGGCGCCACGTCGGGCGAGGTGATCGAACTCCGCAACGTCGGCAGCGACATGCTCAGGTGGATGTTTCTCTCGTTTGCTTCAACGTATCTCAAAAAGGTAATCTGATTGTGATTTTTGTGCCTAAGGAGATGTGCAATACAGAAACTGTTATATTTACTGTAATTGACATCGAAAGTTGACAAAATTTTCATTGCAAATGCGGAATTCTATTCCGCATTTGCTCTGAACATTTTGTCAACATTCAACAATGTCATTCACTGAGTATACTGTAAATTTTGTAAATATTTTTCACGAGATGTGAGATCTTCTTAGGTACAAAATCTCATGTGTTATCTCATCTTATTTTACTACCTGAGGAAAGTGTAATCTTACGATAATATCTCATGAAGGTAATATTTATGATACTATCTGAAAAGCAGGGAAATGCAGTGCAGCAAATGCGCCATGAAAATTAGGCTTTATTATACTATCTCCACCATGTAAGCTGATACTATCTCAAAAAAAAATGTCTTATGATACTTGATACTGTCTGAAAAAGGTACTTGTTATATCCTGTCAAAAGGAAATCTATGAAACTAGATATGTCTCAAAAGGTACTGTCTTATGATACCGTCTCAAAAAGGTATTCTTATGATCTACTATCTCAAATATATTGATAGGCAGTCTAATGATATGATCTCAAAATGTACTGTTATGATACTATCTTAACCTTTTCAACACCACAGACCTGTATAGTGGTATTGGCAAACAGTGTAGATCCAGATGAGCCGGCTCGTGACGAGCCGTCTCATCAGGATATGCACTTTTTGCACATAATTTTCATTTTGAGAGCAAAAACACCTCTTTTCATTAATAGTCTGAAAATCATTTTGTGGCGATTGGATTGGTTGCAAAATTAACATCAAAATCCATTCCCGTTATTTAAGGGTGAATGGGTTAAAAAGTAAACTTATGATCCAATGAAAGCTATCGCCTGTAATACCAAATTATCTGCAAAATATGGTAACGCACTCAAAGGGGTTTCTTGTATTTTAAACCAGTGTAGGCTCTAATCACATGTGAAATATTGTGGCAATTATGGCCCTTCGTACTTCATGTGCACTGTATGTTTAACCAATATTTTTCGCAATGTGTTGACATGTGTAGTCGAAACAGGTTCAATGTATGATTCTGCGGTTATGTAATACACAGAGTCTAACATTTGTGTTGCATTATGATATTTATTCTGCGGTTATGTAATACACAGAGCCTAACATTTGTGTTGCATTATGATATTTATTCTGCGGTTATGTAATACACAGAGCCTAACATTTGTGTTGCATTATGATATTTATTCTGCGGTTATGTAATACACAGAGCCTAACATTTGTGTTGCATTATGATATTTATTCTGCGGTTATGTAATACACAGAGTCTAACATTTGTGTTGCATTATGATATTTATTAACCAGTCCTCGACAATTTTTTATTTTCTGACTCGTCCCACTGGACGAGAGAACCTAAAAATC
>CM055265.1:74549283-74639627 GCA_029237695.1 Conchocele bisecta | reverse complement strand
GATTTTTAGGTTCTCTCGTCCAGTGGGAACGAGTCAAGAAAATTAAAAAAATTGGTCGAGGACTGGTTTAATAAAATATCATAATGCAACACATAATTTTAGGACTCTGTGTATTTACATAACCGCAGAATAAATCTCTTTCATAATGCAACACAAAGTTGGTTAGGACTCTGATGGTAATTACATAACCGCAAGTAAGAAATTATCAATAATGCAACAACAAAATTGTTAGACTCTGTGTATTACATTAAACCGCAGAATCATTTACATTGAACCACTTGTTTAGATACACAAATTGTCCAAACACACTGCGGAAAAAATATTTGGTTTAAACATACAGTGCACAATGAAGTTACGAAAGGGCCATAATTGCCACAATATTTCACATTTGAGGATTAAGGAGCCGACACTGGTTTAAAATTACCAAGGGAAACCCCTTTGAGTGCGGTTACCAAATCTTTTGCAGATAATTTGGTAGTTACAAGGCGATAAAAGCTTTCACAGGATCATAAGTTTACTTTTTAACCCTATTCACCCCTTAAATATCGGGAAAATGGATTTTGATGGTTTAATTGTTTTGCAACCAATCCAATCGCCACAAAATGATTTTCAGACTATTAATGAAAGAGGTGTTTTTTGCTCTCAAAATGAAAATTATGTGCAAAAAGTGCATATCCTGATGAGACAGCTCGTCACGAGCCGGCTCATCTGGATCTACACTGTTTGCCAATACCACTATACAGGTCTGTGGTGTTGAAAAGGTTAAGATAGTATCATAACAGTACATTTTGAGATCATATCATTAGACTACCTATCAATATATTTGAGATAGTAGATCATAAGAATACCTTTTTGAAACGGTATCATAAGACAGTACCTTTTGAGATATATCTAGTTTCATAGATTTCCTTTTGACATGATATAATAAGTACCTTTTTCAGACAGTATCAAGTATCATAAGACATTTTTTTTTGAGATAGTATCAGCTTACATGGTGGAGATAGTATAATAAAGCCTAATTTCCATGGCGCATTTGCTGCACTGCATTTCCCTGCTTTTCAGATAGTATCATAAATATTACCTTCATGAGATATTATCGTAAGATTACACTTTCCTCAGGTAGTAAAATAAGATGAGATAACACATGAGATTTTGTACCCAAGAAGATCTCACATCTCGTGAAAAATATTTACAAAATTTACAGTATACTCAGTGAATGACATTGTTGAATGTTGACAAAATATTCAGAGCAAATGCGGAATAGAATTCCGCATTTGCAATGAAAATTTTGTCAACTTTCGATGTCAATTACAGTAAATATAACAGTTTCTGTATTGCACATCTCCTTAGGCACACAAATCACAATCAGATTACCTTTTTGAGATACGTTGAAGCAAACGAGAGAAACATCCACCTGAGCATGTCGCTGCCGACGTTGCGGAGTTCGATCACCTCGCCCGACGTGGCGCCCACGCATGTGCCCGGGAACTCGACGACAGTCCGCGACACCTCCAGGTTGCCTAGCCTTCGGGGGCTGATCAGCGGGACCTGGGGCACGGCCGGCATCACAGGTACCATTGACTGGTCATCGCCCACGCGGATGTTGTCCACGCCCTTGCCAAGCTTCACCCGCAGTTTCTACACACGGTGGTTTATAATGGTTTCATGCCATATAGTGTAAGTGAATGAGTTCAATGGCCCAGCAACAGCTAAGGTCAGTTGGCTGTAAGTGGAGAAATGAGTTGGGTTTTGTGACCAGTGTAGATCCAGATCAGCCTGTGCATCCGCACATTTTATAATGGGCATAAGTGGATCTCATACCCAAAGGCCAAATCACGGATATCGGGATTCCGGTAAGGATGAACCCCATTCTTAATCATTTCAACCCTACAAATCATAAAACCAACATGTGCAAACACTAGATCCAGATGAGCGACTCATCAGGATCTGCAGTATTTGTCAACGTTATTCGATTCTAAAACATAAGCCACATTTTCTCAATAATGGAATAATACAAGCATTAACATGGAAAAGCCAATGTTGGATATTTACAAGATGCATGATCATGTGGCTACAACAACAATGTCGCCCACCCCACCAAAGTAAGTAATATTTGATATTTTCCTGAATATGCAACGGATTTTGATGAAATATGGCGCGGCAAACGCGTCTTCATGAGTTTGGCACAGACTTATGTCGTTTTTGCGAAGAATCGATTTCCGTGTCAGAGACACGGAAATCGATTCTTCGCAAAAACAACATAAATTTGGGCGTAAATACAGAGACCACCAAATGCAGCTTAACAAGACGCGTTTGATGCGTGTGATCATACACCTTGATTTAGGGGTGTATTGGTTAAATTGCCCTTCTCATGCACCCAACCTGCCTCCCGCTATCTATACAAGGAGCATGGCGGGTCATGTGGGCCACGCCCATCAACTGTTTATCAGGTAACTCACTGCATTGACTGAATATGTGGTTGTGACTGGAGAAATGGGGCTTATGGGATTTGTGACCTGTGTAGCTCCTGATGAAATAGCACACTCATGAAGCCTAATAATGATCTATATTGATTGGCAGAAGCATGACGAGTGTTTCCTTTATGGAATGGCGAACAGTGCAGATCCTGATCAGACTGCGGACGCACAGGCTGATCTGGATCTACACTGGTCGCAAAACCCATAAGCCCCATTTCTCCAGTCACAGACAAGTCAACCATTCACATAATTTTCTCCGACACGCCCTCTGTTTCGCGAGACTGTCACCTTCACAAATCTCAGACAGACGGATAGACCTACAAATGGACAGGGTGACGACTATATATATATATATATATATATATATATATATATATATATACACCAAAACTCTTTTTTCCAGGGTATGCGGCTTAGAGAGGTTTTTACTGTAAATCAGGCATTTGATCATTCTGAGCCATAGTTGTTTGCTATGCGATCACGAAGAGACATTCTCAACCGAGATAAATGACCAAGAAACACATAAAAAATAAGATCACAGGTGGTTTCTTGGTGTCCGGTTTAGAGAGGTTCCACTGTATATCGGGGTACACACTAAACAGTGGTATAGGGACGTGAACATTACCTTGACGTTGTCCTCACATGTGACCATGATGGAGCCAGACCAGGGCAGCTGGTCGAGGCACTTGTAGCACTGGTCCGAGGGCGTCACTCGCACCCACTTCGTCTCCCTGTCAATGGACATTGAATATTGAATCGGCTTGACGTCTCAGTAACAGCCAAGGCATTTGTTTCACACCGAGGGCAAGGACTGAAAGCGTGTTTTGTTTGTTTGTGTTGAACGGCCTCTCAACTGCTAAGGTCATTTAAGGCCGGGCCAATGGGTTCGATCCCGTATTCGACCTGCTTCATTGGGGGGAAAATCCCAAAATTAGAACGGATTATTTAGATAAAAACAAATATATATTCAGCCCTGAAATTAGAATAACCTGACCTGGTGACAGGTCCATACCACACCATGCTATCAGGACTCGATTTCCACCTCGACATAACCGAAATATCGACATTTCCGATATCGACTTATCAGGAGTAAAATACATGTCTATATAGGGAATTCGGCCGCGACATCGAGATAAAGAGAATCAGATGTACATGTAGTTCCAATACAAAATGGGTATTAGTACAAAATGATTCATACCACAGCTTTTCTCAACTAACATGGTTATAGTTCTTTGACCTTTTTACTCATGTTCAAAATCAAAGAGTTTTTCCAAATTGTTGAGGACCGGTATGTTGCACTACAACTAAGTGTTCTGACAGCTAAAATATAGTGTTAAAATACTTTAATAGCACATGAAAATCATCACCAGTAGATATGAAAGCCTCCTCGACTGTGATTCTTGTCTTAGTCTCAATACTACCACAGATGCTAATATGTCTGGCTGTGACCGGGCAAACGGGGCTTACGGGTTATGCGACCAGTGAAGATCCAGATCAGCCTGCGCATCCGCGCAGTCTGATCACGATCTGCACTGTTCGCCATTTCATCTATGAAACACACGTCACGCTTGTAACAAGCAAAATAGATTGTTATCAGGCTACACAAATGTGCTACTTGATCCGGAGCAACACTGGTCACAAATACCATAAGCCCCACTGTTCCACTCACAGCCACCACTAAGAATACCTGGCTTTGACGATACCTCGGTCAGGATTCAACGACAGCATCCCACCCTGCAGGAATAACTCAAAACTGAAATAAGGAACGATTGAATGCTATTTATGGTGTTTAACCCTTTCACCCCTATTAAGTAACTGGAATGGATTTTGATATGTTCATTTTGCAACCAATCCAATCGTCACAAGATGATTTTCAGATTAGTCCATCTATGAAAAGGGGGTGGTTTTGCTCTCAAAAATATGAAAATTTCTTGCAAAAAGTGAAGGTCCTGATGAAACGCGGCTCATCTGGATCTGCACTTTTGCAAACACCGCTATAGCGGGCTTTCGGGTTCAAAGGGTTAACAGCATGTCAACAGATATGGGGGGAAAATCTCAAAATCAGAACTGAATATTTACTTTGATAGCTCAAACAAAAAATTTAATCAAGGGATATAACTAAATATTGCAACTGTAAGTCAAGGTTACATAACGGTCATCCGATTTAAAGTGACTGGCCCATGATAGTGTGCA
Source organism: Conchocele bisecta (assembly GCA_029237695.1). Taxonomy (NCBI): domain Eukaryota; kingdom Metazoa; phylum Mollusca; class Bivalvia; order Lucinida; family Thyasiridae; genus Conchocele; species Conchocele bisecta. Next base: position 74,634,957 of record CM055265.1, on the reverse strand, counting down.
TGTATGGCGGCTGTAGGCCTAAAACTATTGAAGCTCAAACAAAAACATTCACCTTGTGACGGAAGGACAAGGGTAACACTAAATACCCTCTCCTCTATTGTGGTGGGGTGTAGAAATATATATATTCAACCCTGAAATTAGAATGACATGATCTGATGCCAGGTCCTCACCACACATTGCTCACTTCGCTCCACTCCCTAAAAGTAATAGATTTATTTACCACTAATATGACTACTGTTATATTAAAAATGGGTATAACAAAATTCAACTCTCAAGTAAGAAAAGAGCCAAAAATGTACCCGAGGACCAAACCAGGGATATCAGGATTACCCTACACATGCTCCCAACCTTCCCACAGTGAATGAACAGAATCATAAGCTCATCTTACATAACACACTTTTGTACTACTCCAACCGTGCTATGGCAAGTGATCTCAAGCGACAGTTGTGTTCTATTCAATGATTAGAACAGGCGAAGCGGGCGCAGTATGTACCCTGAACAAGATGTGATTATACAACCCATTCAGCTTACATTCGCTGGATTTGTTTTAAACTCACCATAGACAAGGAGGCGAGTGTTAATTTTGCATATCATGTTAGTGACAATAGATCAGGAACTAGATCTGGCTGAAAATGTAATTTCGCCCCATTTCTCCAGTCACAACCAAAATTGTGCCCCCATTGTTGTCATATCAGTAGTCGATTTCACCAATATTGCAAAGTATACTTATCTTGCTCTGTACACTTTGAGGGAAGAATTTTCAATTTAAGGATAAATTTATTAATTTTTACTATACTGAATTTATTATAAATTCAGTATAATTTGGCATCTTTTTAATCATCAAATATATGCAGTCGTATATGAAATAATGGATTTCGGGAAAAATAAATGATTACTCCCTCACTATTAAGTATGCTTAGCAATGTTGGTGAAATGGGTTACCGGAACTAGAATGGATGAAAATGCCATCGGACCCATATCTCCAACCATACCCCACGTCTTTGACCCACCCCATGCATTTGCACCCTTTTGTCACAGACCTGATGTCTGTGTTGCGGTCATTGTAGATGTAAAATTTCTCAACGGGACCGTCCCCAGTGCGGTTCGAGCAGTCGAGCACGAGTTCCTCCGGCCGAACTGACCAGCCACGGTCATCCCCGGTGCGATCATCCATCTTTACAGAGTCCATGGTCCCCCGGGGATTTTCCAGCACAGTTTGAGGGAAGTGCGAGGGTCGCGACAACTGCGTGCTTGATCGACTCGGCGTCGCGAAGGCGTCTGCTGGGATTTTGATGGGTGTTGGACACTCGCGAATCACTCCTCACTAGACCCACTGTCAAACTGGATCTGAAATGTTAACAATTATATATGGCTGTGAATGGAGAAATGGGGCTTATGGGATTTGTGACCAGTGTAGCTCCTGATCAAATAGCACTCATGTAGCCTTCATTATTAGAGGAAGTTCACACACACAAGTTTGGCAGATGTGCTGTGACAACTTGTTTGACTATCAAACATACAACCAAAATCCCATATTTTAACCAACCCTGTTGCATATGGTCTAATATTCGTAAGTGCAAAATTATGATAGTCTGTAAATTTACACATTAACAATGTTTTCTTGTAAACAATTATTGGATTTACATTTATTGAGCATAGGCTGCATGTAAATCCATCAATTGAACTTTCCAGATGATCCTAAATTTGCACTTACGAACATTTTAGTCGTACAAAGTTTAGTGAAACGGGCCCCAGGCTCCATGAAAAACATTACTGGAAGTCCAAATCCAAGCGGTTCGTAAGTTTTCACAGTCGCCTTTGTTAATATCGCATAGTGGGTATAAAAATAGCGAACTTATTTTAATTAGTTCATACCATGTATAGGCGTATTAAACATTTTAACCCTACAGACATCTACATTGGTGTTTATAGTGTTGATCCAGATAAGCTGGCTCGTAACGAGCCGTATCATCAAGATCTGCACCTTCTGCAAGTAAATTTCATATTTTTACGGGGAAAAAGAACACCCATGTTTTATAAATGGATTAGTCTAAAAAATAATTTTGTAAAACTGAGTTGGTTGAAAAATTAACAAATCATAGTCCATTCCAGTTACTTAGGGTTGAAAGAGTCAAACATGTAATATACAGACAGCCACGTACGTGTGTGGTTTCTTCGAGTCGACTTGATCTCTGTACGAGAACATAAGAGCGCCGCCAACTTTGTGAGACTGGCAGTTACGGGTGAATTCATCGTCGGACATAGAAAACACGAGCTCCACATGCTGCTGGCCTCGAGAGGCGATAAGAAAGTCACTGGGCTGCACCACTAACTCGCCCGCCGATAGTCGCTGCTGGCACTGCAGATCTGAAACCACAAAGATAACACAATGAAGCCATGGAAAGCACTTTTCTACATTTATTTTTCTGACTTTTTATTTTTTGATTATTCAGGGAAACATGTGAAATGGTCCCAGCAACAGCTACGGTCATATAAAGATGGGGACTCAATTTCAAAGTGAATTTGAATGGGTTTAACATCCCAGCAACAGCTCACGCCATATAGACACGGGGCCTATAGTCTGTTTCACGAAAGCTGCCCAAATTTTACGGCTATATAGACAATTCAAAAACAATATTATTTTTGATATTAAATTAAAGGAAAATTTAAGAATGAGCCTTCTTTTTATTTCGTGAAATTTGGTCAAATATTGATTTTAATGCGAAAACAAAATTTCCCCATGTTAAATCCCCATAGACATCTTCACGGAGAAGTCTATGGGGATTTAACATGGGGAATTTTTTTTGAATTTTAGAAATACTCAACCGATTTTTAAAATTTAACTTTTGTTTTCTTAGTTAGATCATATCCAAGCTATCTAGTCAGGTTTCGGGGTCAATTTCCAAATTTTTTCGTTTTTTGACTCCTCCCACACCGAATTTGACCGAATTTCACGAAATAAAAAGAAGGCTCATTCTTAAATTTTCGTTTAATTTAATACTATCAAAAAAAATAGTTTTTGAATTGTTTATATGGCCGTAAAATTTGGGCAGCTTTCGTGAAACAGACTATAGGTTTCAAGTTTGTTTATTGGTGATTAACGGTCTATCAACAGCTAAGGTCATTTAAGGACAGGACAACGGGTTCGATCCCATATTTAACAGCTGCAATGGGGGGAAAATCCCAAAATCAGAACGGACTATTTACATCGATAAAAAATGTATTAAAGACCAGTGAGATGGAAATGCTATGCCTAGAGCGGGGATTGAACCCACAATCTCAGGTATTGACGTCCAGTGTGCTAAAACCTCTAAACCACAAGTTGACAACCCATCACAACCCATCATCTGAAAAACCAGTGGGATGGAATTACTATTACCCTTTCAACACTACAGACCTGTATAGTGGTATTGGCAAACAGTGTAGATCCAGATGAGCCGGCTCGTGTCATGACGAGCCGTCTCATCGGGATCTTGACTTTTTGCAAGTGTAATTTTCATTATTTTTTGAAAAACAAAAAAAACATTTTCATAAATGGACTAGACTGAAAATCATTTTGTGACGATCGGATTGGTTGCAAAATTATCATATCACAATCAATTCCAGTTGCTTAAGGGTGAACATATTTTTAAGTGGAAATTGAAATCACAATCTTTGGTACTCAAGTTCAATGCTCTACCCATTGTACCATCAAGCCATCCCCAAGTATTCATGTAAGTGGTGTAAAACATCACAGTGAAGATTCCAATAAGATGGGTTACAAACAGACTTGTCTGGATCTACACTAATTACAAATATTAGGATTTGGTGCGTATTTTTGCAACAGTTAATAACCCCTCATTCGAATAATTGCATTTTTGTCAGCACAAGGCCATATTGTGACGAAACCCGCCATGTGAAAATTCTTCACAATTCCATGCCATGTTTGAAGAGGATACGCTGTACAACTTACCCCTATAGGCGTTCACTTTCACTATAGCCAGTTGACTGCCAAGATTGTTAATGTAGAGGTGTTTGACGCGGTCCATGGTGAGACTTTGTACGCCGATACACGGGTGGCCAGCCACACTGGTGAGCTCAGCGGTAGTCTCGGCACAACATAGCTTGCTCACACCACCATAGCCGGATAGGTACACCTGCACAGGATCGATTGGTTGGTTGATTGATTGCTTGATTTGGTTAATACTTTACTGATTGATTGGTTGATTGTTTTATTGATTGCCCCATTGCATTCAGAATATTGAATTTTGTTTTTCTCGATTAATTGTAGTGACCACTCATTTGAACCGTCTCGTCAATGTCTCTGAGTCTGGCTATTTCGCATTTATCATTGCTGCCGATAGGGTTCTTCGTCTTGCATGATAACCATGTATACCGAATTTGGCTACGATCCGTGAAGAAGAACTTGAGTTTATTGCGTGGAAAAGCTGTGATTGATATCTGAACTAACGAGATCAGACATCGTATTAAAATCAAAACTATGCACATGAACAGTTTTCTCTGCATTGTGATAAATTGCTACAGCTCCAATGTGCAAATGGCATACCATAATAACCGTATATATTCAAACACCATTTATTTTGGGAAACATATAAATGGTTTCTGCACAACAGTGAGTGTGTCAATATTTATGGTTAGTACGGCAGTGGTGGTCTAATCACAACAACAATGTATTTGGATATAATTTGTTTTGGGAAATCCCTATTTAATAGGGGTTTCCCAAAGAAAATGGTATCTGAATATTTAGGGTTAACGTGGTAGCTTACCGTAAACCGCTTGGAGTAGTTGACAGCCTTCATGACGATTTTGCGATTGGTCGACGTAGAACACGTGGTTGGGGAATACAAGACATAGACGGGCGTCTTCATATTCGGCTCCAGGCGAATTTCTTGTACCCGGCTGCCGGTGGACGTGGGGTCAGGTGACTTCAGTAGCTGGCAATTGATTCATTGATAGAATAGTTTTATGCCCATTCAACAGTAGGATTATATATGTGGCTGTGACGGGAGAAATGAGGCTTATGGGACTCTTGAAATTCACTTTGCGCATCCACACAACATAAGGAAGGCACACACTAAGTTTCAAGTCCTTAGCTATTACTGTGTTTTACTTCTTACAAGGCAAAATTGGGAAATTCTAAGTCGAAAAGGGGGAGATAATCAATGACGGGGCACTTAGAGTATCTACACACCATAAGGAAGGCACACATCAAGTAATGTGACGGACGGAAGAGCATAATGTTACTTACCATGAAATCATCAGCTCGCACTTCGGTCATCATGGTCACAGGTTCAGTTCCCATGCTGAGTAGACGGAATCTCTTTACACTGTCATAGGAAAAACAAGAAAATGTGGCCTGTTGGCACACAAATGTCGCCGGTGACATATTGGAGAAACTCTGGTAAACAGTCCGAACTTTATATGCTACCCAGCTCTACCGAGACGGGGTATAAATTTCTAAAAGTTCAACTAACGGGATGACGGCCAGAAGATTTGATTTTTAAAAGTTTTGATTTGAAAGTGAATAACCGTAATTTAAAGGTAACTTCTTCGCAATATTGTATTTTTCACATTTGAAATTTTGAATCAATACCAAATTAAAAATGTTCTCGACTCATCATATGCAAATGTGGGGTGGTTATTTGTGGCCAATACAACTGTGTAAATCATTTGAGTTGCAATTATAGGAAAATATTGTAACTTTGTAACAATAAGGTCATAATAAGATGTGATAAGCAATTTTAACTCAATAGGTAAAGGTTATTTATTTATTTATGGGGCCTGTCAAGAGCTAGGCTTAGACCAAGCCAATGGGTTGAATCCCTCATTTCATCTGTACAGATGGGGGAAATCCCCAAATTAGAATATTTACAAATCAAGTATATATTCATCCCTGAAATTAGAATATCCTGATCTGCTGCCAGTTCCTCACCACACCAATTGCTTAGACATAGCCTCTAAAAGTAATAAAATTAGTATTAATCCTACTACTTTTATAATGGATGAGACAGAAGGGCGCGAAAGTTAAATGACTCAAATTGCAAGCCTCGTTTACTAACGAGAAAACAAATATACACATTCATATATACATGTATATTTTCTAAACTTATTCTACATATAATGCATAATATTAACCCTTACAGCACTGTGTTATATCTAGTTTCAATATTCAAACAAAATACGCCCTGCTATTAATTGAACAGTTACTGTTGCACATACCTATTCTTGCCGATAGCCACGCCCCCAAAGTCGAGATTAGTACAGTCGCACTGAATGTTCAGATCCGTCACCTCTGGCTCTGCAGTCACGTTTCCCTGGACTTTCAGCTCAAACATCGGGCCTTTGGGTTGTATCAGCATCAACAGCAGCCTATGTGATAACAGGCAACTGAACTTACCTCCCATTCCTCCATTAGACGGTCTAATGGCAGAATGGGGGGAGGGAGTGAAAGTGAATAGCAGTGATTCCGCTGGCGATCGTTTTTTTTTTTTTTTTTTTTTTTTTTTTTTTTTTTTTTTTTTTTTTTTTTTTTTTTTTTGGAAGTGGCCCCAGCGGAATCCCTGGAATAGGACCAAGGCCTATGGTATTGAAGTCGTATGCTCAAACCGCTTGTCCACAATCCATCATGTGGAATGTGTGTGTGTGTGTGGGGGGGGGGGGGGGGGGGGGGTGGGGGGTGGGGGGTGGGGGGTGTGGACAAGGAACAATTGCCTGTAGTGCGAGTAACAAGAGAAAAGATTTAACATCCCAGCAACAAACAGCGAAGGTCATAAGGACATGGGGCTTCGGCTTCAAGTCGCATCGAAACTGTGAAGGCAAACACAAATGTGGCTGTGACTGGAGAAGTGGGGCATATTGGATTTGTGACCAAATGCAGCTCCTGGTCAGATAGCACACTCCTGCAGCTTGATAATGATCTACATTGCTTGTTACAGGCATGACATGTCTTTTATTGATCGTTACCAAACTTAGAAAATCATGAGTAACTTCCCTTAGAACAACTTCCGGTGCATCAGTCACATTAGAACTGGTGGAATTTGTCAATTTGTGCCAAGCCAATAAACTCTGCCAATTCTAACCTAAAATATGCACTGGAAGTTGTTCTAAGGAAAGCTAGATGTGATTTTCCAAGTTTGTTAACCTATTTATAAGACTTTGTACGACTAAAATGTTTCACATTAACAATGTTTTCTTGAGAACGATTACTGATTTACATTTATTGAGCACAGGCTGCATATGCAGCCTATGCTCAATAAATGTAAATCATTTAATTGAAATTTCCAGATGATCCTAAATTTGCGCTTACAAACATTTTAGTCGTACAAAGTTTAGTGAAACGGGCCCCAGATCTATAGGGGAATACGTACACTTCGCACTGTGCGGTCTTCCTGTCGGGCGGTCTGAAGGTGACAGTGATTTCTGTATCGACGCCAGGTTGCAGGATACACGAGAGAGGGGAAACGGAAAACACGTCCTTGTGGGCGGAGAATCCAAATGCCACGTTCAGTGTGAGGTTCCCGGCATTGTATATACTGACTCCCGTTGCCCTTTCCTTCTTTGGGGCACAGCTCAGCTGCAACTCCTGTTGAAAATTAGAGAAAGACAATATTATTTGAAGATTTAATAGGATTTATTAAATACTAGAGCAAGTGAGCAGAGGGTCATGGATACAGCTGCTGCCTAGACTGACAAAGACTTTAACCCTTTCACCCCTATTAAGTAACTGGAATGGATTTTGATTATGTTAATTTTGTAACCAATCCAACCGTCACAAAATGGTGTTCAGACTAGTCCATTTATGAAAATGGGGTGTTCTTGTTCTCAGAAATATGAAAATTACTTGCAAAAAGTGCAGATTCTGATGACATGGGTCATCACGAGCCGTCTCATCTGGATCTACACTGTTTGCCAATAGAACTATACAGGCATGTGGTGTTGAAAGGGTTAAAGCAAATATTACGGACGGGCAAACAGACAGAAATACAACAAGAAATGCGTCTGTCGAACGCGGATGCCACCTGCAGCATATTTGAGAAACTGTGACAAAGTGGTTAACCGAAAAGTGTGACGGACGGACGGACGGACGGACGGACAGACGGACGAACTTACATTTCGGACCTCAGGGGGTAGTTGCTATATATAAGATCAAAGGAAATACCCCGTAAGACACAATAGGCTTACGGGGTACGGAATAAGTTCCATTGTCTTCTATTGTCTTAGGCCACGCCCCCTACCCCATAAGTACCCTAATGTGTGCCCAGACAGACAGACGGACGGACGGACGGTCCAAACACTATATGCCACCCGTTTCTTCGAAACCCGGTGGCATAAAAACTATATATCCTTTGACATACTTCGTATGCTGGGGGTATAAAGCTGGGTATTTAATATCATAAAACATTAGCGTATAAAATATGAGACAAGCCATGTGATTTTGTACTTAAGAAGATGTGCGATTTTTAATGCAAAATATTTACAGAAACTGTGAAATTTTCTGTAAATGATGTTGAAAGTTAGCAAAATTTTAGAGCAAATGCGGAAGAGAATTCTGTATTTGCTCTGAACACTTTGTTAACTTTATATGTCATTTACGGAAAAATATTGTAAACATTGAAAACAGTTTTCATGAAATATTGCACATGTTCTTAAGTACAAAATCACATAACTCGTCTCATATTTAAATCAGACAGCTACAGAAAACATGATAGGTGACCAGTATCAAAATGTTATTTGGGTACATAAAAATGTAATGCAGGAAACTGCTTGATTTTTGGACAGAAATGAATCTCCAGCCAGCACAGTCCTTCCTGGCATTGCCAACTCACCTGAAGGTTAGCCTGAATATGGAGTTTCTGTATGCCGATAATGGCCTTCAAGCGGAGGCAGCGTAGCATGGGGAATTTGCTACACGGGATGTCCAACTCAATACTGATCTCACACGACAACTCCTCGGCCGGCATTCTCGCTGTAATGCATACCCATGTCGCATACATATTTCTGTGACTGGAGAAATGGGGCTTTTTGGGATTCATCACCAGTGCAGCTCCTGATCAAATAGTACACTCCTGTAGCCTGATAATGAATATCTTGCTGGCTAGAAGCATGAAGGGTGTTTTATTGATGGAACAGCGAACAGTGCAGATCCTGATCAGACTGTGCGGCAGAACTGCATCTACACTGGTCGCAAAACCGATACGCCCCATTTCTTCAGTCACAAACGCAATATATGTGTAGGATTTCCGAGGCTTGCTGAGCATGATAAATTTGATATATAGACACGAGCATGTTATTCTAATTATCAGTTAACATTTTATGATAGAACGAGTATATATGATGTGGTTTTCGTTTAAAATAACTTATTGAAATTGCGTTATTTCATAGATGTTATTCAGTAATGTCACATGTCAGACGCCCAATGACACATCAGTCATGAAATAGTTGTATCCCCGATATAATGTTTATACCGGTATAATTCCAGCACAAAAATATTTACACAATTCCCTAACATTTGATTGGCCCGTAGCAAGTCTGTCCAAAATTTATATCCCAGTAAACTCCCACGCCGAACTACTTTCTACAGGTGCGCTGTCAGTGCTGTCAATGTAAACAAATGGCTACCGTCTGTCAAAATAAACACATTTTCTTGATGAATTTATTTAAAACCCTGGAATTTTAAGAAATAAATGGCCTTTTTGTGGAATTTATCGGGGATATAAACTTGGAAAAGTCGCGGGAATACTGGACGAAGGCCTCGTCCAGTATTCCCACGACTTTTCCAAGTTTATACCCCGATAAATTCCACAAAAAGGCCATTCATTCCTATAATACACGTTCATCACGGCAAGATGACATTACTTAGATAGTAGGTAAACCGAAAACTTCCCAGTAAAGTGGAGTGACACGAAGGTCTAACGTTGCCAGCAAGAATTGATAGTGCCAACACCTACCTTGATCACAGTTCTTGTCGGGCGGCCAGCACCAGACCTTGAGTGAATGGTGGTTGAAGAGCTGGCTGTCTGCGGCCGGCAGACACAAGGTGGTGATGGAGACGCCCTGGCGCGACATCAGGGGTAGGCGGCCGCCCGAGATCGAGGAAATGTCCGACGTACCCGTCACCGATTCGAAGGAGAAGCAATGCCAGGAACCATTCTGAAAGGCGGTTACGACTGGTGAGCATCGGAACAAGGTGGCTAAAGTATGTCATGCTCGAACTTGAAAAATTAGTCATGACATTCAACAGATCAGACTCAAAATAACAACCATGACCATTAGGACCCGTGGGGCCCAGATCATCTAATGATTCATGCATAATTGCTTTGTAAATGTGATGGGATATAAGCATAACATACATGTGAACATTCTCTTCTTACTATATCCTACAGTGCTTGGAGTTTCCATGTCGGCCATCCTAGCGTGTACATGCCATCAACCATTTTTAACTCTTATTTCGTTTACACATACCACTAATAATATGACAAGCACATGAATAAAAGTTGGTGCGCCATGCTGGGGAGACATCAGACAGCAGAGAGCTATGCCCTGTTTTCATCAAATGTATATACAAAGTCTGATATATGAAGGGTTTGTTGACCCTTTGTTAAAATGTTTGAGAATTCAGTAAAGACTGTAACAGTAAGAACAATACACAGTGCTGTAGATATATACCTGTATTACCATAAATACTGTATCAAATCCAGTGGTTTGTAAGCAGTTATCTGAGTGTACTGTCACTACTGTCTACTTGCCTGCTATGCAAGTAAATATGTTTTTTACCTGTGGCAGATGCACTTCTAATAATAGACAGCGTATCAGTTTGACATTTTACACATTGAAAACGTGTCCATTGTATATTTTGTGAGTGATGGTAGAAATGCTCAGATATCTAGCTTTTTGTGTCGATTTGTCACAGGGTGGCAGAGGACCATTGGAGCAATGCGTGTGTGAAATGTGAAGCAAATCCGAGCAAGGAAACAGAAATTATAATCCATTTACCCGAGTGTTAAGGTTTCGGGACGTGCGGACGTACGGACGTATGGACGCCGGTAACACTATATGCTCCCCTCACCATTCGGTGGCGGGGGCATAACAAATGGTCATTTTCTATAGTCAATCCTTAACAAACGGGAGAAAAAAATAGAAAGCAAATGGGTTTAACCTCCCAGCAACAGCTAAGGTCATTTAGAGACAGGACCTCGGTTAAAAAGATCATCCAAAAGATCTGTGGCATGGAAATACAACGAAAATAACTTTTTTTACATGTACGCCTAGGGTGGGGATTTAACTCACAAGGATAAATTATAATGCTCCATAAAATAAATTTGTGGGGGTATAAAAAAACAACAACAGCAAACATCAGAATTCCTACATGTTTGTAGCATAACCTGATAGACTGGATATCAAAAGACACAAGCCTGGTATTCTCCATTTATCAGGCTCAGCTCCAGAAAACAAACGTGTTTCCAAGTCTCACCAGTTAAATGTGATATCGAAATATAACCTCTATCAGGTTAAGCTCCAAAACGGAAGGAAATGCGAGGAATTCCTATACGTTTCCAAGCCTCACCTGACAGACCTGTAGTCTATTTCACCAACATTGCAAAGTATACTCTTCTAGCAAAGTATACTTCGAGGGAGTACCGGTAATCATTTATTTTTCCTCGAAATGCATTATTGCATATAGAACTAACTAACGACTGGATATATTTGATGATTAAAAGTATGCAGAAATATTATACTGAATTTATTACATTATCACAGCCAAAATGGCTGTGATAATGTAATAAATTCAGTATAATCAAAATTAATAAATTTATCCCTAAATTGAAAATTTCTCCCTGAAATATACTTTGCAATGTTGGTGAAATCGGCTACTGAAATGACACTGGCCTTGTATTCTGTATGTAAACTTACGGAGTTTATCGCCAATCGCAATGGCACCGTGGCCGTCCCCAAGTTGCGAATGTTGAGCATTTTCTCCCGACATTGGCCCCATGGGATTTCTCCAAAATGGATCAGCTCTTTCTCCTCACCGTCGCAAGTAACCTGTCACCAAATGTTGATATCAGTCAACCATTACAAGCAAAAAGGTAATTGCACAGAAATATTAACCCTTAGACCGCTACACACAACAATTGTTGTCTACTGTTGCTTTTATATCTTGCCTTATTTCTCAATAAAAACATGGTTTGACAGCACTTGAGAATCATTTCCAATGGAAATGATTCTCAAGTGCTGTCAAAGCATGTTGTAAATTATTCTAAAGTGCTGTCAAAGCATGTTTTGTATGATAAAAATGGAAAATAGAGATAGCGGTGTAAGGGTTAATATAAGAAAAGCAATTGCCAAACAGTAGAGAAAGTGACCAGAGCCTCACCAAATACTTTTATCAATTCACAATTAATCGTGAATCCTGCGAAGAGCTTGCAGTCTCCATAAATGTGTCCAAATGACAATTGGCACCCTTGTCTATGGGAGAGACATTTTGATATAGCCTCTTAGTTTGTTTTGTTTGTTGGGGTTTAACGGCCTATCAACAGCGAGGTCATTTAAGGCCGGGTCAATGGGTTTAGTACTAAATCCCATATATTACCTGTACAAGTGCATGTCATGTTCAAATACATTGTACAAATGGGGGGAAAGTCCCAAAATGAGAACTGAATATTTACAATAAAAAAACTATATATTCAGCCTTGAAATCAGAATAATCCTGACCTGACCTAAATTTGCATTTAAACTTTCTCCAACGGTGCAGAATTATTTGTCATAAAAATTCAAAATGATGAAATTTTAGGAAAGCGTTACTTTTCCCCCGGCCATGTACCGAGATGATCAGTGATTCTTCACATGGAGGTGCTATAACCAAATAATTCAAGATGTCCAGACTTCCTGAATACTCACCATAACATACAATACTGGATTCTTTATCCAATTCAGAGTTACAGAAGATGAATTAGTTATTTCACTAGAGATACATACGTTCAACAGTGCTCCAGTTAAGATGCGTAATTTAACCAAATATTGAAGTATTTTTCTTATTTCTTCACCAAAAATGGTAAGTTGGGAGTTCGAGACGATTCCAAAACACATCCAAATTGCCATTTTTGTTGAAGAAATAACAAAATTCCCCCCAAAGTTGATCAAATTACGCACCTTAACTGGAGCTCTAGTTCAAGCTGATAACAAGAGCTGTAGGAGAACAGCATAGCTCGACTACGAGGGTTGTCGATGTACACATAGCTTGACAAAGAAGGTGGCTGTGGCCTGCATAAAAACCTTAACCAAGGTTGACTAAAAACATTAACCAAGGGAAATTAAGTAAGTAATTCAAGGTTAAATGTAGGTCAATGTCAGATATAGGTCAGGGGTTATTGATGTAAGTCACTAGGAGATAAAGTTTTCCAAGTATGGTTGCTGTAGGCCCAGGAGTATTCCATATACAAGTTTGAATAAAAACAGTAACCAAGGGGAGATAACAAAGTAATCCAAGGATAAAAGTAGGTCAAGGTCAAATATAGGTCAGGGATTATTGATGTACATCACTAGGAGATGAAGTTGTCCAAGTATGGTTGATGTAGGCCCAGAAGTATTCCATATACAAGCTTGACTATAAACATTAACCAAGTAATTCAAGGTTAAATGTAGGTGAAGGTAAAATAAAGGCCAGGGGTGATTGATGTACATCCCTATGAGAAAAAGTTATCCAAGTATGGTGTCTGTATGCACAATAGTATTCCATCTAGAAGCTTGACTAAAAACCTTAACCAAGGTTGAGTAAAAACCTTAACCAAGGGGAATTAAGTAAGTAATTTAAGGTTAAATGTAGGTCAAGGTCAAATATAGGTCAGGGGTTGTTGATGTACATCACTAGATGAAGTTTTCCAAGTATGGTTGGTGTAGGGCCATGAGTATTCCATCTACAAGCTTGACTAAAAACCTTAACCAAAGAGAATTAAGTAAGTAATTCAAGAGGAAATGTAGGTGAAGGTCAAATATAGATCAGGGGTTATTGATGTACATCACTATGAGAAAAGGTTGTCCAAGTATGGTGTCTGTATGCACAATAGTATTCCATGTACAAGCTTGAGTAAACAGCTCAACCAAGGTCGAGTAAAAACCTTAACCAAGGGGAATTAAGTAAGTAATTCAAGGTTAAATGTAGGTCAAGGTCAAATATAGGTGAGGGGTTGTTGATGTACATCACTAGGAGATGAAGTTGTCCAAGTATGGTTGGTGTAGGGCCAGGAGTATTTCAACTACAAGCTTGACTAAAAAAGTTAACCAAGGGGAATTAAGTAAGTAATTCAAGAGGAAATGTAGGTCAAGGTTAAATATAGATCAGGGGTTGTTGATGTACATCACTAGGAGATGAAGTTGTCCAAGTATGGTGGGTGTAAGGCCAGTAGTATTCCATATAGAAGGTCGACTAAAAACCTTAACCAAAAGGAATTAAGTAAGTAATTGAAGAGGAAATGTAGGTCAAGGTCAACTATAGATCAGGGGTTATTGATGTACATACCTATGAGAAAAGGTTGTCAAAGTATGGTGTCTGGATGCACAATAGTATTCAATGTACAAGCTTGAAAAAAAACCTTAACCAAGGTTGACTAAAAACCTTAACCAAGGGGAATTAACTAAGTAATTCAAGAGGAAATGTAGGTCAAGGTCAAATATAGATGAGGGGTTATTGATGTGCATCACTAGGAGATGAAGTTGTCCAAGTATGGTGGGTTTAGGGCCAGTAGTATTGCATATACAAGCTTGACTAAAAACCTTAACCAAGGTTGACTAAAAACCTTAACCAAGGGGAATTAACCAAGTAATTCAAGAGGAAATGTAGGTCAAGGTCAAATATAGATCAGGGGTTATTGATGTACATCACTAGGAGATGAAGTTGTCCAAGTATGGTGGGTGTAGGGCCAGTAGTATTCCATATACAAGCTTGACTAAAAACCTTAACCAAGGCTGGTGACGCCGACGCCGACGCCGACGCCGGGGTGACAACATAAGCTCTACTTATTCTTCGAATAGTCGAGCTAAAAATGATTACCTGTTAACATGGTTAATCTGATCTCAATTTTGTACACATTGAGATGCCACTACATGGGAGCGGACATCTTGGTATATTCACATTACAGATTTACCCCTAGAGGGATGTATCAATTGGTATACACCCCGGCCAATTGTGTTCTGAATACACATATCGATTTTTGAGGGCTCAAAAACTATAAATATCACACGCTGATATAGTTACTATAAATATCACACGCTGATATAGGTCAGCCACTTTGTGCTGAAGCGTTATTATTGTAAATATTATTTTAAACAAAGGCTATTTTTAAAAATCAACATTCGTCATAGATCACATGGCGTTTGTTATTGTTATAATAACGTGCTGACGAGTGCATAAATGTAATACCAAAGATATGTAAACAAATGACTCTCTAGGTATAATGGGTGCACATGCCGCCTTTGATACAACAGGTTCCGAGTTCGATTCCCACCACGGCAAATTGTGTTTATTTCTATTTATAACATTTAATAACACTAAGGAAAACTGAGCTCTTTCAAATTTGATTATTAACCCTTTGAACCCGAAATCCCGCTATATCGGTTGCAAAAAGTGCAAATCCAGATGAGCCGGCTCGTCGTCTCATCAGGATCTGCACTTTTTGAAAGTAATTTTAATATTTTTGAGAACAAAAACACCCCCTTTTCATAAATGGACGAATCTGAAAATCATTTTGTGACCATTGGATTGGTCGGAACATTAGCATATCACAGTCCATTCCAGTTCCTTAGGGTTGAAAGCTACATGTACACCTGTACGTATCAGTTGTGTCTTAGCTCATATACCAACTATCTAGTCTCCAGCAATTACGGTTTACTAAGTTTTACTTCTCACAAGAAACGTGAAGGATGGACGTACAGACGTAAGCAAGGATTCCGCTGGGGAAAATCGGAAAAAAATCGCCACTTCAAAAAATTGGCGATAAAAATTTTCGAGAAAAAAAATATAAACAAGAAACGAGGCAAAGCCACGAAGGCCAGGTTTTTTCCAAGCATAGACACTTGGATAACATAATTATACCCACTTTTTGTAGACTAGATGGCCGTGGCCTGCATGTCGCGCCTTGGGGCGAGGCATGGACACTAAAAAAATAGATATAGTAGATGGAAAAAGTTTAACCAAAAAACTTTAACCGGACACACGGACGAACGGACGGGACGGACGCCAGTGCCATGCCGACGATATCGCGCGTTCCGCAAGCAGGTGTGACCAATGATGATAAACAAAAACCCATTGTGAAGTATCTAAGGTATTGGGTGAAGCAAGATTGCAGAGATATAGTACACGAAAAAACTTAACAAAAAAATTTAAAGTAATTTGAACTTGACATAGGGCACAGGATCGCGCTTTCCGCAAGCAGGTGTGACAATGATGATAAACACCCATGTGAAGTATGAAGGTATTGGGTGAAGCAGTTGCAGAGATATAGTACACAAACAAACTTTAACAAAAAAATTAAAAGTAATTTGGCCTTGACATTGGGCACAGGATCGCGCTTTCCGCAAGCAGGTGCAACAATGATGATAAACACCCATGTGAAGTATGAAGGTATTGGGTGAAGCAGTTGCAGAGATATAGTACACGAAAAAACTTTAACAAAAAAATTCAAAGTAATTTGACCTTGACATTGGGCACAGGATCGCGCTTTCCGCAAGCAGGTGCGACAATGATGATAAACACCCATGTGAAGTATCAAGGTATTGATTGGGTGAAGCAGTTGCAGAGTTATAGTACACGAAAAAACTTTAACAAAAAAATAAAAGTAATTTGACCTTGACATTGGGCACAGGATCGCGCTTTCCGCAAGCAGGTGCAACAATGATGATAAACACCCATGTGAAGTATCAAGGTATTGGGTGAAGCAGTTGCAGAGATATAGTACACGAAAAAACTTTAACAAAAAATTCAAAGTAATTTGACCTTGACATTGGGCACAGGATCGCGCTTTCCGCAAGCAGGTGCGACAATGATGATAAACACCCATGTGAAGTATCAAGGTATTGGGTGAAGCAGTTGCAGAGATATAGTACACGAAAAAACTTTAACAAAAAAATTCAAAGTAATTTGACCTTGACATTGGGCACAGGATCGCGCTTTCCGCAAGCAGGTGCGACAATGATGATAAACACCCATGTGAAGTATCAAGGTATTGGGTGAAGCAGTTGCAGAGATATAGTACACGAAAAAACTTTAACAAAAATATTCAAAGTAATTTGACCTTGACATTGGGCACAGGGGCCACACGGTTGGGGGTTAGAATGAAAATATGGATGATGATAAACACCCATGTGAAGTTTCAAGGTAATGGGCGAAGCAGTTGCAGAGATATAGTATAACGAAAAAGTTTTAACCAAAAAACTTTAACCAGACGTACGTTAAAAAGTTAACGTTGAAAATGGCTAAGTCAATTACGTAGAAATAATAGGTGAAGGTAAAACAAGAAACGAGGCAAAGCCACGAAGGCCAGGTTTTTTCCAAGCATAGACACTTGGATAACATAATTATACCCACTTTTTGTAGACTAGATGGCCGTGGCCTGCATGTCGCACCTTGGGGCGAGGCATGGAAACTAAAAAAATAGATATAGTAGATGGAAAAACTTTAACCAAAAAACTTTAACCGGACACACGGACGAACGGACGGACGTATGCCAAAATGCCGACGATATCGCGTTTTCCGCAAGCAGGTGTGACAATGATGATAAACACCCATGTGAAGTATCAAGGTATTGGGTGAAGCAGTTGCAGAGATATAGTACACAAAAAAAATTTAACAAAAAAATTAAAAGTAATTTGAACTTGACATAGGGCACAGGATCGCGCTTTCCGCAAGCAGGTGCGACAATGATGATAAACACCCATGTGAAGTATCAAGGTATTGGGTGAAGCAGTTGCAGAGATATAGTACACGAAAAAAATTTAACAAAAAAATTCAAAGTAATTTGACCTTGACATTGGGCACAGGATCGCGCTTTCCGCAAGCAGGTGCAACAATGATGATAAAGACCCATGTGAAGTATCAAGGTATTGGGTGAAGCAGTTGCAGAGATATAGTACACGAAAAAACTTTAACAAAAAAATTCAAAGTAATTTGACCTTGACATTGGGCACAGGATCGCGCTTTCCGCAAGCAGGTGCGACAATGATGATAAACACCCAGGTGAAGTATCAAGGTATTGGGTGAAGCAGTTGCAGAGATATAGTACACGAAAAAACTTTAACAAAAAAAATCAAAGTAATTTGACCTTGACATTGGGCACAGGATCGTGCTTTCCGCAAGCAGGTGCGACAATGATGATAAACACCCATGTGAAGTATCAAGGTATTGGGTGAAGCAGTTGCAGAGATATAGTACACGAAAAAACTTTAACAAAAAAATTCAAAGTAATTTGACCTTGACATTAGGCACAGGATCACGCTTTCCGCAAGCAGGTGCGACAATGATGATAAACACCCATGTGAAGTATCAAGGTATTGGGTGAAGCAGTTGCAGAGATATAGTACACGAAAAAACTTTAACAAAAAAATTCAAAGTAATTTGACCTTGACATTGGGCACAGGGGCCGCACGGTTGGGGGTTAGAATGAAAAATATGGATGATGATAAACACCCATGTGAAGTTTCAAGGTAATGGGCGAAGCAGTTACAGAGATATAGTATAACAAAAAAAAAGTTTAACCAAAAAACTCTAACCAGACGTACGTTAAAAAGTTAACGTTGAAAATGGCTAAGTCAATTACGTAGAAATAATAGGTGAAGGTAAAAAAATGGTCACATGTTGGATAGTTGTATGTGGTAGGCACCCCTTGATTATGAAGCTGTGAAAGTTTGGTGGTCCTAGGTGGTACAGTACCAAAGAAATGGACTTAAACACGAAAACTTAACATTGTAAACGCGAAAACTTAACATTGAAAATGGCTAAGTCGACTGCGTGGAAAAAATGGGTGAAGTTAAAAAAAAAGGAACATGTTGGATAGTGATATGTGGTGGGTACCCCTTGATTATGAAGCTGTGAAAGTTTGGTGGTCCTAGGTGGTACAGTACCAAAGAAATGGACTTAAAACACGAAAACTTAACATTGTAAACGCGAAAACTTAACATTGAAAATGGCTAAGTCGACTACGCGGAAAAAATGGGTGAAGAAAAAAAATAAAAAAAAAAGTAACATGTTGGATAGTGATATGTGGTGGGCACCCTTTGATTATGAAGCTGTGAAAGTTTGGTGGTGGTCCTAGTGGTACAGTAACAAAGAAATGGACTCAAACACGAAAACTTAACATTGATTGTGGACGCCGCCCGCCCGCCGCCCGCCGCCCGCCCGCCCGGCTTTCGCCAATCCAATAGCCTGGATTTTTTTTAAAAAAACCTGGCTAAAAATTGTCACATGTTGGATAGTTGTATGTGGTAGGCACCCCTTGGTTATGAAGCTGTGAAAGTTTGGTGGTCCTAGGTGGTACAGTACCAAAGAAATGGACTTAAACACGAAAACTTAACATTGTAAACGCGAAAACTTAACATTGAAAATGGCTAAGTCGACTGCGCGGAAAAAATGGGTGAAGTTAAAAAAGAAAGTAACATGTTGGATAGTGATATGTGGTGGGCACCCCTTGATTATGAAGCTGTGAAAGTTTGGTGGTCCTAGGTGGTACAGTACCAAAGAAATGGACTTAAACACGAAAACTTAATGTTGTAAACGCGAAAACTTAACATTGAAAATGGCTAAGTCGACTACGCGGAAAAAATGGGTCAAGATAAAAAAAAAGTAACATGTTGGATGGTGATATGTGGTGGGCAGCCCTTGATTATGAAGCTGTGAAAGTTTGGTGGTCCTAGGTGGTACAGTAACAAAGAAATGGACTCAAACACGAAAACTTAACATTGATTGTGGACACCGCCCGCCCGCCGCCCGCCCACCCGGCTTTCGCCAATCCAATAGCCTGGATTTTTTTTCAAAAAACCTGGCTAAAAATTGTAAATTTTTATCGCCAATTGTTTATTTTTATCACCAATTGCGAAAGTGGCGATCGCCAGTGGAATCCCTGCGTAAGAGCGAACAGACACAAGCGACAAAAATAATATACATTTTTTTCAGAAAGTAGGTATAAAAATATACACACGAGTTGTGGGATTCGAACCTGGGATAACATGTCAAATTCCAGGCTATTCCCGGTTTTCAACTCCCGCGGGAACCCTGTTGTACAAGTTATCAGGATCGGCTCGGAAACAATAGGAATTCCTCGGCAAACCTCATAATTCATACATGTTACCTAGCCTCACCCAAAAAACTTGATCATTATTATTATATTATTAACTCTTTAAACACTACAGACCATAAAGCCAACATTTGCAAACATCGCCATCTCATAAAGATCTGCAGTGATTTGTCATTATTGTTAATATTTTGAAACAAAATCCGTTTTTGATTAATGGAATAAAACCAAAATTAACATGGAAGGTATCAAATTATATATTTAAGGGTGAAATGATTTGAATTATTGGTGTTTAACGGCCTATCAACAGCTAAGGTCATTTAAGGCCAGGCCAAAGGTGAAACTTTTGATCTACAAAATTACCTGAATGCGAGGTTCCTCTGCTACAGCTTGAAAGGTCGTTGACACCGGAATTACATTCTTCTCCCCCGTCTTGTTTCGTAGAAAAGATTGTGTGTACACGTTCACCTTGGCAACATACGCCCCTGCCATCTTTGGGATAAACATAACCTGCAGGCAAAGTGATTGGGATTTACATACCAGCTAAGGTCGTGTAGGAACAGGACCTCAGTTTTAAGTCTCATTCGTAAGACCAGAGAGATGGAGCCACTACAGAGAGTTACAAACAGAAACCTATCAATGACAAGAGTTGTCAGAGGACAACGAAGCGCGCCTGGTGGCAGCAAAGGAACCGAGGGCACATTTGAACGTGGATTTGCCACAGCGCAGTAGAGGACCCTTGGAGCAATGCGTGTGTGAAATATGAAGCAAATCCAAACAAGGAAACAGAAAATATAGGCCATTATTTACCCGAGCGACTGAGCGTTAAGGTTTCGAGATGCACAAAGTATGTGACCTTGACCCTGGGCTTAGAAGGGGCGGCACAGACATGGATTTGCCACAGCGCAGTAGATGACCCTTGGAGCAATGCATGTGTGAAATATGATGCAAATCCAAGCAAGGAAACAGAAAATATAGGCCATTATTTACGCGAGCGACTGAGCGTTAAGGTTTCGAGATGCACAAAGTATGTGACCTTGACCCTGGGCTTAGAAGGGGCGGCACGGACGTGGATTTGCCACAGCGCAGTAGAGGACCCTTGGAGCAATGCATGTGCGAAATATGAAGCAAATCCAAGCAAGGAAACAGAAAATATAGGCCATTATAATTTTTGAAGACAGACGGACGGACAGACGGACGGACGTTCCTACAAATGGATAACTTATGTGGCTAACCCTAACCTTTTCCTTTGTTAATCCCTATTGTTCTGAAGCCACATAAACCCATTTTTAGCCACATAAAATCACGGAACAATAGAATATTACATAACCTATTGTTCTCCTAGCCACATATGTATCCATTTGTAAGCTCGGACGGACGGACGGACGGACGGACGGACGGACGGAAACCTACGACGCCGAGGGTATGGCATAAGCACGGCTTCCTTTGGAAGGCGTGCTAAAAATGAATAAGTCATTGAATCGGAAAAAGTAGGTTAAGGTCAAATTGAAATAAAGGCTGTATTGTGTATTGCAGTTTCTGGTATGCACCACAATGTCGAAGTTTGGTGGTTCTAGAATTTACAGCGAGTGCAAAACCGACTTAAATGCTAAAACATTCCATTGTGGATGCCGCCGCTGCCAACCGGCTTTCTCCAATCCAATAGTCGAATACTGGATTAGAGAAAGTCGGGTGGTGGTGGCCGGCAGCGTCGAAATGTAAAAAAAACAAAAACGGCCAACAATGTTTATTTCTACAATATTTTCAAATTGCTGCCAAGTTTCGGGCATGTTATTGCCCATATTGATACTTACGTCCACCGTTGCCGTCTTATATGGGTCAATGATGACCTTGCCGTGCCGCATCGTGAATGGCGAGTTCTCCACGGGTGTCGGGTGGCCGTCCAGTTCGACGCTCCTCACCTCCACATTGCACTCGAGCCAGTTGCCCGTGGGATTTTTCAGCACCAACACTTCTTTTTTGGAGATGCCCAGACAGCACGTGTCAGGGAACTCGACTACAGCTGGTGCTTCCACCGGACATAGTGAACTCCGTCCTATAGATAGTATGGTAAATAAGAAGATGCAATGTGGTTTTTTCTCTCCAAATTTTATTCACTGGCCAAATTTTTACACTTTTTAAGACCCCATTTCCCGATTTCTCCTGCAGGAAGTTTATTATTGCCATTTTCCATGTTTTCCAGAGTCTGTGGCCACCCTGCATTGAAACAATTACATTAACTGCCACATAGATAAATGTGCAATAGCACGTAGATCTGCAAGTGTTGCAAATAAAGTCAGGAAAGAGCTACAATTGTTGCAATAAAAATCAGGCAAAGATTATTCCAATTGTTGCAAATAAAGTAGGGAAAGATCTACAATGGTTATAAACTGAGTCAGGAAAGATGTACAATTGTTGAAAATAAAGTCAGGAAAGAGCTACAATTGTTGCAAATAAAGTCAGGAAAGAGCTACAATTGTTGCAAATAAAGTCAAGAAAGAGCTACAATTGTTGCAAATAAAGTCTGGAAAGGGCTACAATTGTTGCAAATAAAGTCAAGAAAGCTACAATTGTTGCAAATAAAGTCAGGAAAGAGCTACAATTTTTGCAAATAAAGTCGGGAAAGAGCTACAATTTTTGCAAATAAAGTCAGGAAAGAGCTACAATTGTTGCAAATGTAATACATGTATTACATTTGCAACAATTGCAGATCTTTCCTAACTAAAGGCCCAGCGGGCTGCCGAATTGCGATTACCTTGGATTGTGTGTGGTAGCTGGCTGGACAGGTCTCCATCGGTGGCTGCGTGTCCAGTAAAACCTGTCGACGACAGCGTGTGCATCGAACTAGGCGTCAATGTCGTCATCGAATACTGCGTCACCGAAGCAGGCACGGAAACATTCGAGCCAGGTAACCGATTGAATTTTGGGACAGTATTCTGTACAAACGGGGTTGACTGAGCAGTTGGGTGGAAGTTTTGATTTGTAAGGTCGTGGCCTAGATGAGTGACTTCATTAAACTTTGGTGGTAATTCTGATATGGTGTCCATGGTGTTTCCATTGAGAAACGTCCACTCGGACTCGCGTAGATGCGACATATTCGCGGTTGTGTTTGTATTCGAGGCATCCATCTGTTGGAAAGACTGTTGACTGTGACCATATATACGGTCCATCACTTCCAGGCTTAAGTCACGTTTCAAATATTCCTGAGCGAATTGTGTATGCATTAAGGAATCTCGGGACAACAGGACGGGCTTCTCCGAATGTTTCACCTCGTCCATTTGTCGACGATGATCAACATCAGACAATGGAGGTTTCCGAGAATCGGTTGTATTTTTATTGTCAGGTTCAGGTACAGTGTTTGGAACATGTGGCAGTTCAGATCGTTGCTCCGCCTGCCGTAATTGCTCACTGTCCGGTTGTAAGCCAACACTTTCTCTCAACACAACAGATGTTTGTGTCCAGCTCTCTAACTTATTGTTCGGAAATGTCTGTGTCTCAACGTTTTTATGAATGTCAGTGGCCATATCTCTCGTGGAGACGGGTACATGAGCAGAATTTCGAGTTGGAGGACTGGCACTCTGAGCAGGTTGTAAATTCAATGACCGTTTGGATTTGCTTTGTAAATGAACACCGATCTGATTATCTCTGTCATTTAGGGCAGTTACCATGTGCTGCCTTTCAGAAGGAATCAAGTCCCCTCTCGCAGATCTCTCTGCCAATTGAGATGCTTGATTTGGGTTCGTTGTTTTGGGCCTGATGGCGTTAAAGCCTCGGGAATCTGCCAGCCCTATATCTTCTGTTCCAACCAGATTATCACGGGATATTCCTTTGCGATCCATGTGCACCTCAGATCGCTGACTATACTCGGTGCCATCCGGAATGTGATGGTCTGGCACAAAGCCAGACCTGTCACCTCTATCTAAACCAGATCTTGACACGTTGTCTAAACTGCCTTTTTGATTTTTAGTCCGATACCGTGACTCATTCATAGCAACACCAGGTCTGCCTGAAATCTTCCTCTCACTAACTTCGGAGTCACTCACCTTTGGAACACGGCCTCCCACCTCTGTTTCAATTATCTCGCCATCACTTTTGCTAATTCTTATGGCTTGCATGCGCTTTAATTCATCAATCAAGCTTTCAGCTGGTTTTCTAGACAGTTGAGGTGAGATAGGCTTGGACACAGAAGAGGAGATTGTTGACGACTTGCCTGTGTCCCTGCGGGCAGCCTGGCCATCGGGGGTGGGGGGGGAGTTTCCCGGTCGTAGTCATCGTACTGACAGCTCGTCTGCCGCAGGCTCTCCACCGGCTGGGGAGCTGACCCAGGGCGGGCCGAATCGCGAGGCACCCCTCTATCCGCTACCTTACCATGCTCCCCGACACCCACCTCACTGGTAACCTGCTCCAGCCGTGCACTCCTGTTCTGCTTGGCGCTCTCAATGTTGGCTGACACAAGGAAACGGAAGTCATCCAGCTTATTCATCAACTCACTCGTGTCCGCACAATAGCTCGACTGTGACGACTTCTCTTGTTCACGCAACTCTGACTTGTCTTGCAATTTGCTGTCTTTGGTCGACTCTAAGTCCGAATCACGAACTGAACTCACTACCGACTCGCTCTTGAAACCGGAGTCGGCGCAGGATCTACTACTGTCCTGTCGTGCAGAACTACTTCTCAACACCGACTTCTCACTATCCCCAACCTTCGGAAAGCTGCGGCTAACATTTGATCCTTTTCGTATGGGCAACTGGGAGGTGTTCAGACCACTAGACTTATCAGAAAGTTTCTGCGTATCTGTTCGATGTTTAGACATCTGCAGCTTTATGAGGCCTTGGCCAAGTTGAGTAGGGTCAGCGGTCTTCACCGACTTAAAGAACATACTCACATCCTCCATTGTTAAGGCACCTATAAGAGACAGGTGACGAGGTGAACGGGTGTAATGTCCCGGCAGCTAAGGTGATGCGGAAGTGTGACTGGAGAAATGGGGCTTACGAGATGACCAATGTTATTCCTGATCAAATAGCAGACTCCTGTAGCCTGATAATGATCTATATGGCTTGTTAGAAGCATGACGGGGCATTCACTGATGGAATAGCGAACAGTGTAGATTCTGATTAGACTGTGCAGATACAGGCTGTACAGGGTCTACACCGGTCGCAACACCCATAAGTCCTATTTCTCGAGTAACGGCCACAAATATAGAGATGGGACCTCAGTTTCTAGCCACATCCGAAAAACCAGTAGGATGGGAACATTATGAGAGTGTTTGTTAATGCATAGGGCAAGCATTGAACCCATTACCTCCAATATTGAAGGCCAATGCTACACCACTACGGAATCAAGCCATCTCTCAGATGGAAGGGGGTTTAACCCTTACTACGATGGAGACAAAAATTATCGTCTGCTGTTTTTCATTTTTGCTTCAAATCTTAACAAAAAACGGTTTTGACAGCACGTGAGAATCGTCTCCAGTGGAGACGATTCTCATGCGCTGTCAAAACAAGTTTTGGTTGAGAAATATTGAAAATAAAACATTTCCGGCAGACGACAAAAGTTAATTCAGCATAGTAAGGGTTAATGTCCCAGCAACAACAAATATAGAGATGGGACCTCAGTATGTAGTCACATCCAAAAAACCTGTAGGATGGAAACATTATGAGAGTGTTTGTTAATGCCTAAGGCAAGCATTGAACCCGCTACCTCCAATATTGAAGGCCAATGCTACACCACTACCGTGACTACGGAATCAAGCCATCTCTCAGATGGGGCTGATTGATTTAATGGTGTTTAACGGAGTGTCAACAGCGAAAGTCATTTGTGGCCGGAGCATTGTCGGGCTGCTACTTACTTGTGTCGGGCATAACTGTCTTGTTGACAATACCCAGTTTCTCCATCTCCATGGTGAGATTGAGGGTGGCCTCCCCTGGGTGCTTATCGAGGGACTCCATGGTGAGGGTCTCGTCTCCCACCCCAGCACCTCCACCATGCTGGCTCGGCGAGTCTAGAAACACTAAAGGCTAATACTAGTAAGTACAATAGATACACTAGTAAGTAAAATAGATACCGTTTATTTAATGAGGAGAGCTGATTATCATGAAATAATGCACAAGTGATTGGGTCCTTGTGCTAAACAAACGAGTGAGAACAACTAAAGGCTAACACTAGTCTAGTAAGAACAGTACAGTTTATTTTACCAGGTGAGGTGATTATTGTGAAATAATGCACAAGTGATTGGGTCCTTGTGCTAAAGAAATGAGTGAGAAAAACTCTTCAGTAATGGTATCCACTTGGACTGGTTGATGGTCCAGCCCGATGAGAGATTATTCGGTCAGCTTCTTGTGTTTCCATTGCCCACAGTGGCCGTCATGAATGGTAATTAAAGGTTCAGTGGAAGAAGGGGTGTGTTTCTTTGGATAATCAGAGCTCCAGATAAGCTTTGTGTCTAAAGAGTATTGTACCCCCTGATTTCAAATTAAATGCATATTTTATTTCTTACAAATGGATTTTTGATTTTTTTCATGATTAAATAGGGAACAAATGATCAAATCATAAAACAAATTCAACCATTCACTTATTTGAGTGTAATATTATTTATTCACGTATTTATACTGTAAAACAGTTGAAAATTTACTAAGTTGAGCTGCAACATGCTTTTTGCAGCTCAACTAAGTCAATTTTCAACTTTATTACAGTATTTCCACTACCCAATTTGAAAATCAATACGTATTTTCACATTGCTGTGTGTATCTTGTAGTCCCACTGTTGATAATCAATGCATATTCAGCTAAAACTAGATTGGTCAGTAAGCGAGGCTTACGGAATACCCCCCCGTGGACTCCGGTACCCCTAAATATGTAAAAAAAAAATCCAAGTCTGTCAGCTTGTGACCTTGACTCTGGGCTTAGCGGGGGTGGCATGAACGTGAATTTGTCACCGGGTGGTAGAGGTCCATTGGAGCAATGCGTGTGTGAAATGTGAAGCAGATCCGAGCAAGGAAATAGAAGTTATAACCGATTTCTTTGATGTTAAGTTTTGTAAAGAGACTAAGTATGTGACCTTGACCTCGAGATCAGCGGGGATTTGTCACAGTATGATAGTAGAGCCTTAGAGGAATGCATGCAAGAAATATTAAGAATTTTCGATGAAAGAAATAGAAGTTATAACATATTTCTCTGATGTTAAGTTTTGTAAAGAGACCAAGTATTTGACCTTGACCTTGGGATCAGCGGGGGTTGGACGGTCATGGATTTGGCACAGCATGGTAGTAGAGCCTTACAGGAATGCATGTGTGAAATATTAATCATTTTAGATGAAGGAAATAGAAGTTATAACAATATTTCTCTGATGTTAAGTTTTGTAAAGAGACCAAGTATTTGACCTTGACCTTGGGATCAGCGGGGGTTGGACAGTCGTGGATTTGGCACAGCATGGTAGTAGAGCCTTACAGGAATGCATGTGTGAAATATTAAGCATTTTAGATGAAGGAAATAGAAGTTATAACAATATTTCTCTGATGTCAAGTTTAGTGACGGACGGACGGACGGACGGACGGACGGACGGACGCTCCTACGAATGGATACTTGTTGGGTTTTTATTGTATAAAAAATACCCCAAAATACCCAACACTAACCCTAACCCTACCCAATAAGACCCCTAAAAAGCTTGCCCAGCACACGAGAGGGCATATGTTGGGTACTTTTGTACCCAACAAGTGCCCTCTCGTGCACAATTGGACGAACTTTGTATGGTTGGAGTTACTAATGTATATGGTCATGGTGCACGACTTTAGTTTGAGCTGGCGATCAGCTACCGGTCAAATATGACCGATAATCCACGCCGGATGGCCTCCGATTCTGTGTGAGATTCTTTCGTACACGCAAATTTCGCTTTGGATGGGCTATACAAAATGCGAATAACTGAATAAATGCTGGAAACAGCGATTTGAAGTGAGTATATTCACACACTTAATACCTTCATCGATTGCCAGAGACAGAAGTCATACACTTAATCGATGTGTATTGTGTTCGTGCTAGCCGGAAAAGAGAGGGCTCTTTCTATAATAGCCCGATTTATACTCACCTTTATATAGCATATGGTACTGTACGAGACCAAGTGGGTGGGGTAATGGGATTTTTTTAATAGGCATTTTCTTTGGTATCATAAGTCCGAGTCTTTCACCTGTGCTCTCGTGTGCCCCAGGCGGACACACGGACGCACGGACGCACGGACGGACGGACAACCTGACTCCAGTATATTTTCTGTAAATGACGTCAAAAGTCAACAAAATATTCACATCTTAGGTACTAAATGACTTGTCTCTGTAAAACTGGGCGCCGTTTCACTAAACTTCATACGATAAAATTATGTAAATTTCACATTAACAATATGCATATGCAGCCTATGCTCAATAAATGTAAATCCATCAATTGAAATTTTCAGATGATCCTAAATTTGCACTTACAAATATTTTAGTCGTACAAAGCCCCCAGGTGTATACTCACCAGAGTTTCCGTCTGCTATATTCTCTTCTGTGACGTCAATCAGACGGCTCGGTCGATGGTTGTCGCGTGGTGGTGTTACAACGGTGATGCCAAAATCGGGCTATAAACGGCAATACAGTCGATTAGTCGGCAACAGATCATTGCAGGTAACTGATCAATTTGTGTTTAAAGCATGTAAATTGAAAAATAAGTTAACCCTATCAACACCACAGGCCTGTATAGTGGTATTGGCAAATAGTTTAGATCCAGATGAGCCATCTCATCAGGATCTGCACTTTTTGCAGGTGATTTTCACATATTTGAGAACAAAAACACCGCTTTTCATAAATAGACTAGCCTGAAAATAAAATTATTTTTTTGTGACGATTGCATTGGTCCGGAAATTAACATAAAAAATTAATCTGGGGGATCTGGCCAATTGAATACAGTTGAACCCCCTCGAACGGCCACCTATCTACAACAACCCCACTCTGTGGACAGCCAATATTTTATAACCCAACAGACAATTGCCTCTGTATTTAACCTCCCACGACAAACCAGCTGTACAACAGCCAAATTTTGTGTCTTCCCTTAAATGGTGGTTTCTGTAGAGAGGTTGCGCTGTAGTTTACTAACTAGAGCAATTGTGAACAGTGACTCACGGATCCCCCCCACCCGGCCGCCGCCTGGCCCAACCACCAAATATTTGTCATTTGGCCTTGGGCATGAAAACCACATGGGTGTGGGCTAGAGAATGAAAATATTGATGATAAAGAAGTATACAAAGTTTCAAGTCAATCCGACTTCCGGTTGCAGAAAAAATAGGTACGATGCCTAAAAACTTTTAATGCCATACAGAATTATGAAAACTATATACCCCTCAACATACTTTGTATGCTGGGGGTATCAAGAGTTACTAATGCGGGTTACTAAGTTACTAATGCGGGTTACTAAGTTACTAATGCATGCTACATTCTACGGACCCTGGGCACGTTTTCGTCGCCATCGAGTGAGCCCAGGGCGCCAGTGCGGCTCCGCATGAACGTGCCCACGGATATACGGATCTTCTCCGCATCATTGGGGTCCTCGAGCCAGGACGGACGCGCGATCGACATGATACTGCGGTAGGCCCACGAATCATCCGGAGACCCGCTGCTCTGGCTCAGCATGGCGTCATCCTGCAGGCAAATAATAACCATAGATATTATTTTATCACATCAATTATAGTACACCAAACTGCAAAATATGTCTTTTCTGGAGAGTTTGTGTCTCTTTTTTTACCCACTATTGGGGCCCGTTTCACTGAACTTCGTACGACTAAAATGTGTGTAACTGCAAAATTATGATAGTCTGTAAATTTCACATTAACAGTTTTCTTGTAAACAATTATTGGATTTACATTTCAATTGAAATTTCCAGACGATCCTAAATTTGCACTTACAAACATTTTAGTCGTACAAAGTTTAGTGAAACAGGCCCCTGTACTCTATTAATAGACACTATTACAATAGTGCAGTGAAGCTTCATATGGGGAGAGTATATATGGCCCAAGTGTATTTACATATAGTGCAGTACACGTCAGGCATAGCTGATGTACATTTTGAGAATGTTGACAAAAGTACACCAATATCTGACTTGTAATATAATTGACACGAGTCTGTTGTCCTGGGGTGCGTTTCACTCAAGTTCGTACGACTAAAATGTTTGTAAGTGCAAAATTATGAGTCAATAAATTTGACATTAACGTTTTCTTGTAAACAATTATTGGATTTACATGTATTGAGCATAGGCTGCATGCAGCCTATGTGCAATACATGTAAATCCCTCAATTGAAATTTTATGACGATCCTAAATTTGCACTTACAAACATTTTAGTCGTACAAAGTTTAGTGAAACGGCCCCGAGGCTTTTCTATGTATGATTAGCTACATTATATCATATGTTCTACTTCGCATTGTCAGTTTCTTGTCAAACGCAAGAAGAGGTGAATCTGGCTGATGTCTGGAACACACAAAGATGGCCGGCCGACTTGCCCACTCCATGTGCCGTATATGATAAGGAATGAGGCAGTGTTCACATCCAGGGCTCCTGTAGCCTATTTCATCAACATTGCAAAGTATACTTTAGCAGCAAAGTATACTTTGAGGGAGAAATTTTCTATTTTATGATAAATTTATTATTTTTTATTATACTGAATTTATTACATTATCACAGCCAATTTGGCTGTGATAATGTAATAAATTTAGTATAATAATTCTGCATACTTTTAATCATGAAATATATGCATTTGTTAATTCTATATGAAATAATGCATTTCAGGAAAAATAAATGATTTCTCCCTCAAAGTATACTTTGCTAGTAAAGTATACTTTGCAATGTTGATGAAATAGGCTACAGATAAGGAATTAGTAATTGAGTATTGTCACTTCATCATTTCTGAAGCAATCGGGTATTTCAAAATTTTAACTGGATAAAATAAAATCACACTACTGTTTACACATCAACAGACAGCAATTATTGAATAGTTTGCTTTGAAATGAAAGATGTGTTTTCATGGAAAATAAGAAAAAGATGCTATATTTGTGGTCTGTTTATTGTTTTCTGCAGCATGATAAAGGTACCACAAACTTTCTATTGTTTTTTGATACTCGCTACTTCTGATTTCAATTCGGTTTTTGACAATTTTAATTGGGTACATAAGCAAATACGCAGCTTTTCTGGAGCTCTACACATATATGTTATACATATAATCCATCACATTTACCAAACAATTATCTTTGCATCGAAGGATGATCAGGTATATAACGGGTCCTAACACAAATCTCAGATGGACAGACAAACAGACGGACAGGGTGGTGACTATGTACCCCAAATTATTTTTCCAGGTACATAAACAATGTGGTACGTTAGCTGGTGGTTTGCGGCTACGACACAAACCTGGCGTATAATATTCTCCTTGTCATAACTTTCTTCATCTGCATCCAACATCGCCAGGGCTGCATCTGTAATCACAGCGGAGCCGTCAATTACTGGGTAATCACAATTGTGGCTGTGACTGGAGAAATAGGGCTTGTGGGTTTTGCGACCAGCGTAGATCCAGATCAGCCTGTGCATCCGCAGTCTGATCAGGATCAACACTGTTCGCCATTTCATCAATGAAACACCTGTCATGCTTCTAACGACGTATAAAGATTGTTATCCGGCTACACAAGTGTGCTATTTGATCTGGAGCTACATTGGTCACAAATCCCATAAGCCCCATTTCTGCAGACACAGCCACAATTGAGAAATCACAGTAAGTTTGCTTATTTACCATTTCACCCCAAAATATCCAACAATGGATATTCCATGTGATTTTTTGGCATAGTTCATTTATATTGAGAATTTATTTTTTTCAGAATTGAATAATATGGACAAATGCTGCAGACCTTAATGTGGCGGCTGGTTATGTGATTTAATTGAAGATATATGACGATACTAGAACCCGCTGGGTTGTTTCTATTTTCACCCATATAGGTACATAAATATAGGATTTCCTATCTTGTTGCGATAGAAAGTCTGATACTTGTGTATCAATTGCAACAACCCAGGAGTCCTAGTATTGTCATATATCTTCAACTAAACCACTTTACATCGGTCCATGATGAAAACACATTTTTATTTTTTATATAATTTTTTCAACAAATCATGAAAAAATATCAGCGGTCCTAGTATGGTCATATATCTTCAATTAAACCACTCTACACAGGGCCATGATGAAAACACATTTTTTTTTTTCTTCTAAAAATCCTGATACTTCAAACCTGGGATCCCACATACCAGGTGGTAATATAGGGAGACATATTTTTTCCACCCATTCTTTAGATATGAAACTCTTCTGCAGATTAAACATTCATTTACCATTATCGGACGTACTTATTAGCATTATTATGCTTTTTACATCAAACGTGAAATTAACCAGTCTATGCCAGTTATATTGGGGTAAAATGCTGAAAGGGTAAACAACTGGCGGTACCATTATTAAAGAACTCTGAATCCGGTACTGTTAGGTCGAGCTGGCTGCTTCCCCCGATACTTGGTACCCGTTTCAGTCGCTCTCTCTGCTCGGCGGCTTCGGACGAGAGTGACACCCGCAACGCCAGGTCGACATATTCGCCAGCAGTGCCCGTGGCTTGGTCACCAGATTCGGCAGTAGCCGGCTCCAGTGGCTTTATACTCACTGTCAAAGTGTATACATGCTGAATACACGTAAATGAGGTACGAACATTTCAATTACTTATTATTAAAAGTATATGTTGTGACCACTCATTTGAACCGTCTCAGCTAGCCAAGTTATGGATTGGACAGGAAATCGATCTTCGGGGGAAAAAACAACCAACAAATGGTGATAATTACAAAATTAATAAAGCAAAAATTGTCATTCTTCTATGTTACACACCTTGGGATTGTGGCCTATACATTTGAAAATGTTCATGAAAATATTCCAAACAGTATTGAAGGTACGAACCAAATACAAAATCAGTCAAAAACTAGAAATGTGGCCTGTCGGCACACGAATGCCCCCGCTGGCAGCCAAAGAAAACGAGGCATATTTGATTATAAGCCATTTACCCGAGCGTTAAGGTTTCGAACACACCAAGTCTGTGACCTTGACATTGGGCTTAGCAGGGGCGGGACGAATGTGGATTTGTCACAGGGCGGTAGAGGACAATTGGAGCAATGCGTGTGTGAAATGTGAAGCAGATCCGAGAAAGGAAACAGAAATTATAAGCGATTTACACGAGCGTTAAGGTTTCAAACGCACCAAGTCTGTGACCTTGACCCTGGGCTTAGCGGGGGCAGGACAAATGTGGATTTGTCACAGGCCGGTAGAGGAGCATTGGAGCAATGCGTGTGTGAAATGTGTAGCAGATCCGAGCAAGGAAACAGAACCCGAGCGTTAAGGTTTCGAACGCACCAAGTATGTGACCTTGACCCTGGGCTTAGCGGGGGCGGGACGAATGTGGATTTGTCACAGGGTGGTAGAGGACCATTGGAGCAATCCGTGTGTGAAATGTGAAGCAGATCTGAGCAAGGAAACAGAAATTATAAGCCATTTACCTGAGCGTGAAGGTTTCGGACGCACCAAGTCTGTGACCTTGACCCTGGGCTTAGCGGGGGCGGGACGAATGTGGATGTGTCACAGGGCGGTGGAGGACCATTGGAGCAATGCGTGTGTGAAATGTGAAGCAGATCCGAGCAAGGAAACAGAAATTATAAGCCATTTACCCAAGCGTTAAGGTTTTGGGACGTGCGGACGTACAGACACCGGTAACACTATATGCCCCCTCACCATTCGGTGGCGGGGGCATAAAAATAAGCGGAACGTCAAAGGGTTTAAGATGCCCCAACATGTAGAGGTGCTTTGATTTCCCTCGTACGAAAGACCTGGGGCCCGTTTCACTAAACTTTGTACGACTAAAATAATTATTTTCAAGAACACAATGTTACTGTGAAATTTACAGACTATCATAATTTTGCACTTTTTTTACATTTGAGCCATACGAAATTTAGTGAAATGCGTCCCAGTATATTTTCATGCCTAAGGCAGGGATTGAACCGACAACCCTGCTCTATCAAGGTGCATGATCACATGGTTACAATTAAAATTGCCAATAAACAGACCACAAATATATAGCATATATTTCTTATTTTCCATGAAAACACATCTTAGTATTTTATTCAAATTATCTGCAAGGAGACAATTCTAATGAAATGCCAAGACATGTTTTCATTTAGAAGCAAACTATTCAATAATTGCGGTCTGCGTATGTGTAAACAGTTGTGTGATTTTGTTTTACCCAATTAAAATTTTGAAATACCCAATTGCTTCAGAAATGACGGAGTGACAATACTCAATAACTAATTCCTTATCTTGAGCCCTGAAGTCACCCGTTCAAAAACAAACAAAAGGAGATAACTGCAACATTGGAAATGTGGTCTGTATTGGTGAACTAGTTAATACACACCTTTCGACCTGGTCATGTTTGTCTTCATAGATTTAGGTGGAGGAGGCAGTGGCTTTTTGAATCCATCGTTATCGCCGAAGTCATCTTTATACAAATTCTGGTCGGAGCCGGCTAAGGATGGGCTGGATACACTGCTGGCTGGACTGCCTTGGGCCGGGGATCTTCTACCTCCACTCGACCGTGACGGGCTTCTCGATGACTTGCCCACCGCCACCCCGTGTCCACCCTCACCACTCCAGTACACCGGGCTCAGACCTGTTGGGTGTGGTAAGTAAGAGAGGCTTAGCCAAATGTTTTTTTCCCTGTAACCCTTTCAAAATCAAAATGTAGATCCCTTCTCATAAATGGACTAATCATTTGTGATGGTTACATCGGGGTGGGTGAAAAATCTAATTGGTAGTTCAGCCATAGACAAGAAATGAGGTAAACAGAAACTCTAGTAACCCGCCCATTATTATGCCACCGGGTTTCGAAGAAACGGGTGGCATATAATGTTTGGACCGTCCGTCCGTCCGTCCGTCCGTCCGTCCGTCACACTTTTTGGTTAACCAATTTGTCACAGTTTCTCAAATATGCTGCAGGTGGCATCCGCGTTCGACAGACGCATTTCTTGTTTTACCATTATTTTACCAACCACATAGCAGTCGTTTTGAGTACTGTTCAAGTTTATGAGCCCAGATCTGGACTTACCACCCTTATCACATCGCCGTTTTTCATCAATTTTGATTTTGAAAATATTATCCGTATAATTGTTGTTATATTCAATGTCAGTTACAGAAAATACAAAATGTACTGCTGATTTTCAAAATCAATATCGGCAAAAACAAGAGCTGTAGGAGAACAGCATAGCTCGACTACGAGGGTTGTCGATGTACACATAGCTTGACAAAGAAGGTGGCTGCGGCCTACATAAAAACCTTAACCAAGGTTGACTAAAAACATTAACCAAGGGAAACTAGAAATGTGGCCTGTCGGCACACGAATACCCCCACTGGCAGCCAAAGAAAACGAGGCATTTTTGATTATAAGCCATTTAGCCGAGCGTTTAGGTTTCAAACGCATCAAGTCTGTGACCTTGACCCTGGGCATAGTGTGATAATCCATGCATCGGTGTAGAAGATATAGAGCGGAAGGGAATTTCAATAGGTTTGACCTTTGACCTTCAACTATGATCTTGACCTTGGACGTAGGTGCGTGGTTATTGATTGAGACACACCTTCTCATCCTGAGAAACATTTGTGCCAAGGCATTTGATAATCCATGCATCGGTGTAGAAGATAGAGCGGAAGGGAATTTCAATAGGTTTGACCTTTGACCTTCAACTGTGACCTTCGACGTAGGTGCGTGGTTAGCAATTTGATAATCCATGCATCAGTGTAGAAGATATAGAGCGGAAGGGAATTTCAATAGGTTTGACCTTTGACCTTCAACTGTGACCTTGACCTTGGAAGTAGGTGCGTGGTTATTGATCGCGACACACCTTCTCATCATGAGAAACATTTGTGCCAAGCCATTCGATAATCCATGCATCGGTGTAGAAGACATAGAGAGGAAGGGAATTTCAATAGGTTTGACCTTTGACCTTCAACAGTGACCTTGACCTTGGCCATAGGTGCGTGGTTATTGATCGCGACACACCTTCTCATCGTGAGAAACATTTGTGCCAAGCCATTTGGGAATTTCAATATTTTTGACCTTTGACCTTCAACTGTGACCTTGACCTTGGATGTAGGTGCGTGGTTATTGATCGCGATTACACCTTCTCATCCTGAGAAACATTTGTGCCAAGGCATTTGATAATCCATGCATCGGTGTAGAAGATATAGAGCGGAAGGGAATTTCAATAGGTTTGACCTTCAACTGTGACCTTGACCTTGGACGTAGGTGCGTGGTTATTGATTGCGACACACCTTCTCATCATGAGAAACATCTGTGCCAAGCCATTTGATAATCCATGCATTGGTGTAGAAGATATAGAGCGGAAGGGAATTTCAATAGGTTTGACCTTTGACCTTCAACTGTGACCTTGGACGTAGGTGCGTGGTTAGCAATTTGATAATCCATGCATCGGTGTAGAAGATATAGAGCGGAAGGGAATTTCAATAGGTTTGACCTTTGACCTTCAACTGTGACCTTGACCTTGGACGTAGGTGCGTGGTTATTGATCGCGACACACCTTCTCATCATGAGAAACATTTGTGCCAAGCCATTTGATAATCCATGCATCGGTGTAGAGTGAGTGAGTGAATAGGGTTTAACGTCCGCTTTTCTGACATAGAGGTACAAGTCTCAGGGAGTCTACACGCAGACGGGTCAACGGGGTCGTGTCCCGTATCCACCTGTCCGAGGGGGGTAAATCCCAACTTCAGAACTCAATATTTACAATCAAAATATATATTCAGTCCTGAAATTAGAACAACCTGATCTGGTGCCATGCCCTCGCCACATCAGCATCATTTATCCCATCCCCTAAAAGTAATAGGATTAGCACTAATCTTACTTTTATATATGGGGCATAGCCCGACTCAACTCTCACATACAAGAAAGCCAAAAATGTACATGAGGGCCAAATCCGGTATAGTGGGTTCCGGAAAGTATGAACACAATCGTTAAGCCAGTTTAGTCGCCTTTTACGACAAGCAATGGCTACTGCAGCACTATTCTCAGGATCAGTTGATCCCGCCCCGGTGCCTGCAAGGGGCGCATCGATGTAGAAGATATAGAGCGGAAGGGAATTTCAATAGGTTTGACCTTTGACCTTCAACAGTGACCTTGACCTTGGACGTAGGTGCGTGGTTTATGGTGTATGGTTGCTGTAGGCCCAGGAGTATTCCATATACAAGCTTGAGTAAAAAACGTAACCAAGGGGAGATAACTAAGTAATCCAAGGATAAAAGTAGGTCAAGGTCAAATATAGGTCAGGGATTATTGATGTACATCACTAGGAGATGAAGTTGTCCAAGTATGGTTGATGTAGGCCCAGAAGTATTCCATATACAAGCTTGACTATAAACATTAACCAAGTAATTCAAGGTTAAATGTAGGTGAAGGTAAAATAAAGGTCAGGGGTTATTGATGTACATCCCTATGAGAAAAAGTTATCCAAGTTATGGTGTCTGTATGCACAATAGTATTCCATCTAGAAGCTTGACTAAAAACCTTAACCAAGGTTGAGTAAAAACCTTAACCAAGGGGAATTAAGTAAGTAATTTAAGGTTAAATGTAGGTCAAGGTCAAATATAGGTCAGGGGTTGTTGATGTACATCACTAGGAGATGAAGTTGTGCAAGTATGGTTGGTGTAGGGCCATGAGTATTCCATCTACAAGCTTGACTAAAAACCTTAACCAAAGAGAATTAAGTAAGTAATTCAAGAGGAAATGTAGGTCCAAGTTCAAATATAGATCATGGGGTTATTGATGTACATCACTATGAGAAAAGGTTTGTCCAATTTAATGGTGTCTGTATGCACAATAGTATTCCATGTACAAGCTTGAGTAAAAAGCTTAACCAAGGTCGAGTAAAAACGTTAACCAAGGGGAATTAAGTAAGGAATTCAAGGTTAAATGTAGGTCAAGGTCAAATATAGGTCAGGGGTTGTTGATGCACATCACTAGGAGATGAAGTTGTCCAAGTATGGTTGGTGTAGGGCCAGGAGTATTCCATCTACAAGCTTGACTAAAAACGTTAACCAAGGGGAATTAAGTAATTCAAGAGGAAATGTAGGTGGATGTAGGGCCAGTAGTATTCCATATAGAAGGTTGACTAAAAACCTTAACCAAAAGGAATTAAGTAAGTAATTGAAGAGGAAATGTAGGTCAAGGTCAAATATAGATCAGGGGTTATTGATGTACATACCTATGAGAAAAGGTTGTCGAAGTATGGTGTCTGGATGCACAATAGTATTCAATGTACAAGCTTGAAAAAAAACCTTAACCAAGGTTGACTAAAAACCTTAACCAAGGGGAATTAAGTAAGTAATTCAAGAGGAAACGTAGGTCAAGGTCAAATATAGATCAGTGGTTATTGATGTGCATCACTAGGAGATGAAGTTGTCCAAGTATGGTGGTGTAGGGCCAGTAGTATTGCATATACAAACTTGACTAAAAACCTTAACCAAGGTTGACTAAAAACCTTAACCAAGGGGAATTAAGTAAGTAATTCAAGAGGAAATGTAGGTCAAGGTCAAATATAGCTCAGGGGTTATTGATGTACATCACTAGGAGATGAAGTTGTCCAAGTATGGTGGGTGTAGGGCCAGTAGTATTCCATATACAAGCTTGACTAAAAACCTTAACCAAGGCGTGACGCCGACGCCGGGGTGACAACATAAGCTCTACTTATTCTTCGAATAGTCGAGCTAAAAATGCGATGTGATAAGGGTCATTATTAATTTCTTAAATTCGACTCAATGTGAAACTCTTCTTTTGGTGACGCCCGAGTTAACTCGAGGGGTTGCAACGAAAAATGCCCGTAGAAAATCGTAAACGACTATCTGCACGGACACAAACAAAAATGGTTCGGTGGACTTGGTCCAGTCGGGTGAAAAACACAGCAGACACGCTATTATTTTGAATGTGTCAGAGACACATTTTATGTATGGCGCTGTAATCCGTGAAAAGACGGTACCATTATTACCATTTTGACCAGCGCACACGTTGAATAAAGTGGTGGTCGAATTATCTAAAGTAGGACAAGTTGATCGGCGCCCGATTTTACCATTTAATAATTCCAGCACAAAAATATTTACACAATTCCCTAACATTTGATTGGTCCGTAGCAAGTCTCTGTCCAAAATTTATATCCCAGTAAACTCTCCCATGCCGAACTACTTTCCGTAACCGTGAGGCGCAGTTAAAATAATTCTTAAGAAAACAGAAAATAAACACATTTTCTTGATGAATTTATTTCAAATGCTGGAATTATAAGGAATGAATGGCATTTTTGTGGAATTTATCGGGGATATAAACTTGGAAAAGTCGCGGGAATATTGGACGAAGGCTTCGTCCAGTATTCCCGCAACTTTTCTAAGTTTATACCCCGATAAATTCCACAAAAAGTCCATTCATTCCTATAATATAATTGTAGTGGCGATGGACACTATAAATAACACAATCGGATCGTGATAGAAAAGTGGTGACACATGGCGCAACAACATGGTGACCCAAAACAAGCGTGAAAGAAATAATGATGAAGTTTCCAAATCGGTTTTTGTAATGAAAATATGGAAAAAACCCAATTGAAAAAAAATGATGGGGTAACGTTTTTAGAATACCCAATTGAAAATTGAGAATACCCATTTGATTTCAAACGTATGGAGTAACAGTACCCAAAGTCAAATTCCTTATCTGGAGCCCTGGGTAAGCCACGAAGGCCGGGTTTTTGTAAAGATTTAAACCAAAAACTTAAGAGGGAGTGTTACACAAGGAAGTTTAGAGAATTGTTTTTTCCCTTCAGGCTGTGACTGGACAAATAGGGCATATGGGATTTATGACAAGTGTAGCTCTTGATCAAACAGCACAGGTATTGCCTGAAAACGATCTATATTGTTTGCTAAAAGCTCAACAGGTGTTTCATTGATGGAATGGTGTACAGTGCAGATCCTGATCAGACTGCGCGAATGCGCAACCTGATCAGGGGCTACACTGGTCTCATAACCAATAAGTCCCACTTCTCCAGTCACAGTCATCGACAAGAATTCCGCCACGGAAGTGGTGTCGCTCCTGCCGAGACATTTGCCCATAACATGATCATGGGCATGTACTAAAGTAAACATCACAAAAAGTGCATGCTTAAAGCACGAAAAAGGTCAAGGTTGAAGAATTTCTATTTTACAAAATGTGCTTCACAACCATGTAAAGGTAAAAAAGGTCAAGGTCATATTAATTCCAAAAGCTTACATTTATCAAGTGTCAACTATTAAAGCCATCCATCAAGTAATATTAATGTTATACGATGATGAAGAAACTTGTACAAACTTTTTGACGCAAAAAATGGCTAAGTGTTTCCGCAAAAATGTGAAGGTAATAAAGGTCAAGGTTATGTTATGATGGCACGAGTGTGTTCCAAATGCTCACTTATATCAAGTGTCCAAATATTGAAGCCATCTGTCAAGTAATATTAAAGTTATACCGTGATGAAGATTGTACAAACTTTTTGACGCAAAAAATGGTGTTTTCGCAAAACTTTGAAGGTAAAAAAGGTCAAAGTCATGTTAATGGTGACATGAGTGTGTTCCAAATGCTTACATGTAAGTGTCCAAATATGAAAGCAAGCTGTCAAGTAATATTAAAGTTATAGCATGATGACGAAGCTTGTACAAACTTTTGACATTTCGGATGAAGACAACGGAAAAAGTGGCGACGACTTCTGCGAAAGCAGGCGTGACAATAACCATTGTAATGTTCTCTCAACCACTGCCCCAACCCCCTGCTACATGCAGCCTGAAATCTGTTTTGGATTGCCTTTGGGGAAGGCGGTGGGGAAATCCATCTGCACATGAGTGGTCACCTTGTCTGGGACTGACACGGGAATACTGGCCCATGCTGCTGTGTCTACTGGCGAGGCTGGTACGGTTGCTGCCCACCATGTCTTGCCATGGATCCCCACCACTCGCATCTAGCCCGGCCTCTCCCGACCCACTCTCTCGCCCGGCTGCAATTATAGTAGAAAATCTCTAAATGTAAGAAGATGTATGGGTGTTCACTTTTAATGGGTTTCTTTGCAAGTTATCTCTTATGACGGTTCGTGTGTGTGTGTGTGCGTGTGTGTGTGTGTGTATGCGGTCAGAGCAACCGGATCGTGGAGATATTGTATACTTCAAAACTTTAACACAGATTTTACAGAAAATTTAATACAGATTTGACCTTGACCCAACATTGACCCAAGTTATCTCGAAGAAATGAGACATACAAGAATTCCGTAACACATGCTCAGGCAGTGTTTGCTTGTTTATTGGTGTTTACGGCCTATCAACAGCTAAGGTCATTTAAGGAGGGCCAATGGGTCCATACCACACCAGTGACTAGTGTAGCTCCTGATCAAATAGTAATGAGTGTAGCTCCTGATCAAATAGCACACTCCTGTAGCCTGATGATAACAATATTGCTTGTTAGAACCACGACATGAGTTTCTTTTCATGCAATGGCGACCAGTGTCCAATTTCAGTAGCCGATTTCATCAACATTGCAAAGTATACTTTCCTAGCAAAGTATACTTTGAGGGAGAAATTTTCAATTTTAGGATCAATTTATTAATTTTTATTATACTGAATTTATTACATTATCACAGCCAATTTTGGCTGTGATAATGTAATAAATTCAGTATAATAATTCTGCATAGTTTTAATCATCAAATATATGAAATCGTTAGTTCTGCATGAAATAATGCATTTCGGAAAAACCAATGATTGCTCCCTCGCACAACATTTCCAACTCCCATATGGGAGTTAAAACCTTTTATGTCAGATTAATATCAAGAATCCTACCTGCTTCCCCTGTCAATCTATCTCGTACATTCATGGAAGTCTCGGGGAACCGGTCCCCAGCATCGAAGCTGAATCCTGAGCCCAGCTCCATGCCGGGAACCAGAGATGTGTTGGGCTGGGAACCATCTAGCCCAAAAGAACCAAATGATGACGCCATGTTTCCAAATGGCTCTGCATTGGGGCGCTGGTTCTGCAAGAATACCGTAATAACCCTAAATATTAGGATACAATAATTAATTCTAGGGGAAACACATATAAACAGTGGTCCAGATAAGGTGCATATCGACGTATTTTACGGACTTTCTCAGCAGAAAGATTATC
This sequence comes from Conchocele bisecta, assembly GCA_029237695.1. Classification (NCBI taxonomy): domain Eukaryota; kingdom Metazoa; phylum Mollusca; class Bivalvia; order Lucinida; family Thyasiridae; genus Conchocele; species Conchocele bisecta. The sequence goes on along the minus strand of CM055265.1, from coordinate 74,592,388 downwards.
AAAAGTGGAAGTACAAAATACTTACAGCAATGTGAAAATATGCATTGACTTTCAAATTGTTAGTGAAAATATTGTAATAAAGTTGAAAATTTACTTAAGTCGGCTGCAAAAAGCAAACACTGTTCAGTTTTTGCAGCTCAAATAAGTGAATTTTTAAATTTATTTGATTTTTTTATTATTTGTCCCCTATTTAATACGGAAGAAAATCAATAATACATTGGTAAAAGTAAAATACGCATTGAATTTGAAATATGGGGGTATAATACTCTTTAGATACAAAACTTATCTGCAGCTCTGTATAAATATGGTTATCCTCATAAGTAGTGTGTGTGTTTGTGTTCAACTTGGAAACCGGAAGAAAATGTTGTCCAAACGTGGGCCAAACGACCGTTTCCAGTACTCCTATTAAACGCCAATTAAATACCAATTTGCAAAACCATTTTCTGTTTTCTTATCCAATGAAAACGACATAGCGTTTTCTCTGATACAAAAAAAGTTTACACGTTTCCAATGAAAATATACGGCACATGCATGGTGAAAGTGAATGGATTTAATGTCCCACCAACAGCTAGGTTCATATAGAAACAGGACCACAGTTTAAAGTCTCATCCGACAGACCAGTGGGACTGAAGCACTATGAAGGTATTTTTGATGCCTAAGGCGAGGTTTTAACCCACAACCTCCTGATTGGAAGTCAGGTGTTCTCACCCCTAGACCACAATCCCCACATGCACGGTGAATGGAATGGAATGGTGCATAACGGCCCATCAACACAAAAGAGTATCATTTAGGGCCAAGCAATGTAGATGAAGAATAAAAATAATAGTAAAATAGTATGGTAAATGAGGACATGCACGGTAACGAGAAAACGTGGAAATGCACAAAAACCACAAAAACTGGGTTTCTGTCTAACGTGGGTCTAAACCAAAACACCACGTATAAACTCAGAACAAGCTAACGCTACTGTATCTATCTCTGTCTACATTTCCACTCACATCGTCGGCGTTGAATCCGGACGCCTCCAGCCGGTTCCCGGGGTCAAATTCCTGGTCCCCACTCTGGTTCCTACTCGAGAGGAAGTCGTCAATATTGAAGGAACCCACACTCGTGTTGTCCGTCGAGCTTATAGCCAGGAGATAGCGTGACTGAAGCCGCGTGTCCTCCCCATCGGGTAGCGTATTGTTCGTTTGGCCGCCACCACTGCCGCTAAATCTCATCTCGGACAGCAGATCGTCGCCCATTGGGCGGATTCGTTGTCCCTGGTTACGGTGAGTTGATCGGTCGACGGAGACATCGTTGCGCCGGTATAAGTCGCGAGAAGCGCTGGTATACTGGGTCTGGCCTTGTGTGCGGCCGCCATCGCTAGAATTACATGTGTCAGGCTATATAATATAACATGGAAACATTTCAAACGAAGGATCTTACACGAGTTCATAGACCCAAGTGATCTCATATAAGAACTAGAAAATTGTTTGTAAAACAAAATGCCACCGCTGTTGAGCATTCATGAATACAACAGCAATCACTGTGTAAATTATTTTCAGTCGCAAAAGGGGCATAACTGCGGATGAATCGGTGGGACAGGGAAAATTTTATGTTACGCACTCCTGCACTTGATGGTTGGGATGTGTACCGAGTAAGAAGAGAATCGGCTAAAAACTGTTGAAGTAGTTCGCCATACATTCGTCGAAAAATGGGCATAACTGCAGATGGATCGGTGGGAGAGCGAAAATGTTTTTGTTGTGCACTCCTGTACTTGATGGTATGGCTGTATACCGAATATGAAGAGAATCGGCCAAAAACTGTATAAGTATTTCACCGAACAAGGAAAACGATATTTGGGGGTATAATACTCTTATAATAAAATTTATCTGGAGCTCTGAGAAGTTATAAGAAATTTACCCAAACATTAAGTTTTGTGAATGCACAAAGTCTCTGAACTTGACCATGGAGTTATTGGAGCCCAGTAGCCTATTTCACCAATATTGCAAAGTACACTTTTCTAGCAAAGTATACTTTTAAGGAGTAATCATTTATTTTCCCCGAAATGCATTATGTCATATAGAACTAATGACTGCATATATCGGGTGGCTAGAAAAAAAGGGCCCCAACTTTAAATATTAATATTTAAAAAAACAGTTGAGATAATTCAAATAAATTTCGCACAATATAAGTTCATGGTATTGACAGTAATCTATAAAAGTTTCAGCTTCATAGCTTCAATGGTGAATATGTAACAATAAAAACAAATAGCAGTGTCCAAAAACACAATGCCGGGATGTAAGTGAAATGTCAGAAAGTTTTGATACATGTCAAATCATGGTCATGATGCAGTCTGTGACTGGGTTAACTTACAAAATGATGATTGAATGCATGACAGATGATGAAACATGTTAAAGTACAAATAGGATGGGTACGTTTTGACCTAAAATTGGGTCCGTTTTGACTTGGGTACATGTTGACAGTCTTGCAGCAGTTACTCCCCCTGTTGGATTTATTCGCCATTTGCTTTTCTAGAGCAAGTTGTTTCTAGAGTGTAAACACATAAATAATAATTGTTTTGAGACTGATCAGACGTGCAGGTTACTTTAATTTCAACATGGGTTTCAGTAAGGCTGATAAGGCTATCATTGAGACATGTTTTGTGGAGAAAGGCTGGCGTGGGTCGAGAAGATTGCTCAGGAATTTCCCTGGAAAGAAGTGGAGAAAAAGGTCTGTTAATAAGATTATCAAACGGTTTGAGGAAACAGGATCCACAGCGAGAAAACAAGGGAGTGGACGGCCTAGTACTGCATGCACACAAGATAACATTGACCATGTGGAAGAGATGATACAATCACAGGAGGACCAACCAGGAACCCACACATTGCAGAGGAAAATTGCTAAAGAGCTTGGTGTTAGTCGTAAATCTGTTCAGACAATGACGAAAAAACTTAATCTCAAACCATACAAAAGGATTAAAGTTTCTAGACGTGATGTAAATGTGAAAACAAAAGAGAAAAAACCGGTGCAAAGGACTGCATGATAGGTATTCCGTCAAGGATGTTGAAAGAATCATGTTCACGGATGAAAAGGATTTTACGCTCGAAACTGCTCGTAACCGACAGAATGATGTCGTGTATGGGGTGAGGAAAGGTGATATTCCTGTATCTCGACTTTACCATGAGACTTCGCGTTTTTCAAAAAAGGTCATGGTTTCGGCAGGTGTTTCCTGGAAAGGAAAGACACGGATCCACTTCATAGACACTGAAAAAACCAAGGTCAACTCCGTTAGCTATGTTGAATTGTTGGATGATGGACTTCTTCCAGATTGCCGGATCTACCCAAAAAACAATTACATATTCCAACAGGATGGGGGGGCAACGTCTCATACAAGTAAATACACACAAGATCATCTTGCGGATGTTGTGCCGGAGTATATCAAGAAGAACGACTGGCCACCACAATCGCCGGACTGTAATCCTATGGATTATCACATCTGGAACTCTCTAACCGAGAAGGTCTATTCTGGTAGGAGTGAGAAATTTACTGAGCGTGAGTTGAAGGACCGGATTACCAAGTGTTGGGAAGATATCTCCTTGACCGAGAATACAGAAGTGCATTGGTGCATGGAAGAAGAGACTGCGAGCAGTGTTCAGCCACAATGGTGGACACATTGACCACCTTATTTAAGACTCTTTAGTAAGTTTATGCAGGGTGTGACGAAGAAACGTTTCAGTCCGATATTGCATCTTCAGACCATGCTTTTTATTCTTAGCATCATATAGTCATTACTACAGTTATTTACTTGAAACTTTTACAGGTTACTGATATTACCATGAAATTACAATAAATGAAATTTTATTGAATTATGATGCATAGTTTTTTAAATATTAATATTTAAAGTTGGGGCCCTTTTTTTCTATCCACCCGATATTTGATGATTAAAAGAATGCAGAATTATTATACTGAATTTATTACATTATCACAGCCAAAATGGCTGTGATAATGTAATAAATTCAGTATAATAAAAAATAATAAATTTATCCTTAAATTGAAAATTTCTCCCTCAAAGTGAAATAGACACCAGCAATTACAGTAAAAGATCGATCTCTCGAACTGGCAACGGACTCAAATAAAAGTTTGAGTCGAGCGTAGTTCGAGGGAAAGAAAATCAATACTAGTCAGTGATTTCATTCCATTCAGGAATGGCACCATTGATTGATGTTTGTATGGCCTTCTGGAAGAAATATCAAATATAATGAATTATTTTATTTCAATATGTACATTGTATGCATACGTAAATAAATAAACTGTTAATTAAACTGAATATTACACACCGTCTCGTCTTTGTTTTGTTTTTTCCCAGAAAGTTGTCGTGAGCAACATTCCCATTGCAAACATGTTTATTTTACTATGCTATAATTAAGCTTGACAACCACAACTTCACAACCATGGACCATTTTTATTGCTAGTGAATGTTTTTTTATCACGGATCATTTGCATACACAAGCAGTAAAGTGTTTGCAAAAGATCGGCGTAAAATAACATTCAATAAACAAAAGTAGACAGGTGCGAAACATCATATTAAAAGAACGTGTCTATAAATAGCACACTGGTTTATTAAATATACAAAATGTTCAAATAAAATTTAAACGAAATTGCACAATTTGGCATTTAAAAATGTTAAAGGCGGAATATTATTTTCTAAACATTCGTCACTCAGGAATACAAATATGAACATGTCTCTTCATATTAAAACGTCATATTCCAAGAATATTTCTAAAAATAGAACATTGGTTTATTATGGGTGAGCAGCACATAATGAGTGTAAACAGTCATTTTTGATTACCATTTTTTATTCATAGCACATAACGAATGTACACATTCACTTCACTTCTTAAATTTGAAAAAGTCCCGAATCTCAGTTTGTTTGGCGCTCACACATCTTCTATCAAAGTTTGTTCACTCACAATTCACTCGACCAACGCAAAACAAAATAAGTCAATGACTCATAATTCACGGATGTGACTGTTAAAATTAAATTAAATATTTAAAGGCGAATTTTGTTCAAATTAGATTGGTCAGTAAGCGAGGCTTACGGAATACGTGGGCCCAGGTACCCCTAAATATGTAAAAAAAAATCCAAGTGTGTGGGCTTGTGACCTTGACTCTGGGCTTAGCAGGAGCGGCATGAACGTGAATTTGTCACAGGGTGGTACAGGTCCATTGGAGCAATGTGTGTGTGAAATGTGAAGCAGATCCGAGCAAGGAAATAGAAGTTATAACCGATTTCTCTGATGTTAAGTTTTGTAAAGAGACTAAGTATGTGACCGTGACCCCGACATCAGCAGGAATTTGTCACAGCATGATAGTAGAGCCTTAGAGGAATGCATGCATGAAATATTAAGAATTTTCGATGAAAGAAATAGAAGTTATAACATATTTCTCTGATGTTAAGTTTTGTAAAAAGACTAAGTATGTGAACTTGACCTTGCGATCAGCGGCAGTTAGACGGTCGTAGATTTGTCACAGCATGATAGTACAACCTTATAGGAATGCACAAGTCAAATATTAAGAATTTTAAATAAAGGAAATAGAAGTTATAACTTATTTCTCTGATGTTAAGTTTTGTAAAGAGACTAAGTATTTGACCTTGACCTTGGGATCAGCGGGGGTTGGACGGTCTTGGATTTGGCACAGAATGGTAGTAGAGCCTTACAGGAATGCATGTGTGAAATGCATTTTAGATGAAGGAAATAGAAGTTATAACAATATTTCTCTGATGTTAAGTTTACGGACGCAAGGACGGACGAACTTACATTTCGGACCTTAGGGGGTACTTGCTATATAAAAGATCAAAGGAAATACCCGTAAGGGGGGGGCGGGAACTAAATAGGCTTACGGTGTACGGATTAAGTTCTATTGTGTTCTAACCCTAACCCATTGTCTTAGACCACGCCCCCTACCCCATAAGTACCCTAATGTGTGCCCGGACACACACGCACGCACGGACAACCCGACTCCAGTATACCCCCCCCCCACCACAACTTGTTGCGGGGGGTATAAAAATATATAATTTATATAGGGAAATTTGTCGGGACCACAGGATGTGTTGGAATGTTCCGGAGTGTTCGACAGAGACCTGTTCGAGAGATCGATCTTCTAATGTATAACAAATTTCCCCCAATGTTAAATTTGTGAAAGAACTAAGATTGTGACCATGACACAGGGGTTAGCTTTGCATATGACCCAAGCCCACCGCCCAAGGTCAATGTCCCTGAGAAATTATACCCCCAGCATACATAGTTTGTCGAGGGGTATATAGTTTCTGTCCATCCATCTTCGACCCATGAAGTCCCATTTCTCCAGTCACAGTCACATATATAATCTTGGTCTGAGAGTCGTGGAATTTGGCATGGCATGACAGAGTACAATTAGAGGAAGGCATGTATGAAATATCAAGAAGTGGGGTGAAAGGAAACAGAAATTATAACACATTTCCCCCAACGTTTAGACTGTGACCTTGGGGTTAGCTGGGGTACGACGGTCACGGATTTGTCTCAGCATAATTGAGAATCATTAGAGAAAGGCTTGTGTGAAATATCCAGAAGTTGGACGAAAGGAAACAAAAATTAAAACAAATTTCCCTCGAGGTTAAGTTTAAGAATGCACTAAGATTATATGACCTGGGTTTAAAGGAGGTATGACAGTAGTGGATTTGTCACAGCATGATAGTGAATCATTAGAGAATGCCATGTGTGAAAGGAAACAGAAATTATAAAAAATTTCCCTCATAAGTTTTCAAATTTTTGTAGACGGACGGACAGACGCCGGGGGAATACCATAAACACTCCTTCCTTCGGCGTGCTAAAAACATAGCCAAGGTGGCTATGTTTTTAGCACACCGAAGGAAGGAGTAAAAAGGAACATTTCTTAACTTATTGTTTTCACTTACTGATACTCTTACGTATATTAAATGCAGTTATAAACATAACTCCGCTACTTCAACTTGTGAGTTGTGCGCTCTCCATGCCGTCTTATAACAGTGAACATTTGAGTTATTTCAAAATCCCTCCAAGCATAACAAAGTTACAGCCCAGACAAGAATTTCAAACTGACGGTTTGACACATGGACAGGGGTAACACTATATGCCCTATTTGAAATGGCGGGTGAATAAAAATATTTACAACTAGATTGGTCAGTAAGCGAGGCTTATGGAATACCCGCGTGGGCCCAGGTACCCCTAAAATATGTAAAAATTTCCAAGTGTGTGGGCTTGTGACCTTGACTCTGGGATTAGCGCGAGCGGCATGAACGTGAATTTGTCACAGGGTGGTAGAGGTCCATTGGAGCAATGAGTGTGTGAAATGTGAAGCAGATCCGAGCAAGGAAATAGAAGTTATAACCGATTTCTCTGATGTTAAGTTTTGTAAAGAGACTACTGTATAACCTCGAATTAATGCCCCCGGAGGCGTTACATTTTACAAAGGGGGGGGGGGGGGGGGGGGACGTTTATTAGCCAGTTAAAAAAAAAAAAAAAACACAAACTAAGGATTTAAGGATTATTTGTGTTTGAAATTGGCGGTCATTGGTAAAGATTTTTTTATTTATTTCTTGTTTTATTTGGGGGGAGGGGGGCGTTTATTAGGAGGGGGGGGGCGTTAATTGGAGGTATATGGTATGTATGTGACGTTGACCTCGAGATCAGCGGGGATTTGTCACAGCATATGAAATATTAAGAATTTTCAATGAAAGAAATAGAAGTTATAACATATTTCTCTGATGTTAAGTTTTGTAAAGAGACTAAGTATGTGACCTTGACCTTGGGATCAGCGGGGGTTGGACAGTCCTAGATCTGTCACAGCATGATAGTACAACCTTAGAGGAATGCACAAGTGAAATAATAAGAATTTTCAATGAAGGAAATAGAAGTTATAACTTATTTCTCTGATGTTAAGTTTTGTAAAGAGACTAAGTATTTGACCTTGACATTGGGATCAGCGGGAGTTGGATGGTCGTGGATTTGGCACAGCATGGTAGTAGAGCCTTACAGGAATCCATGTGTGAAATATTAAGCATTTTAGAAGCTAGAACAATATTTCTCTGATGTTAAGTTTTGTAAAGAGACTAAGTATTTGACCTTGACCTTGGTATCATCGGTGGGGGTTGGATGGTCGTGGATTTGGCACAGCATGGTAGTAGAACCCTTTAGAGGAATGCATGTGTGAAATATTAAGCATTTTAGATGAAGGAAATAGAAAGTTATAACAATATTTCTCTGATGTTAAGTTTTGTAAAGTAGACTAAGTATTTTGACCTTGACCTTGGGATCTGCGGGGGTTGGACGGTCGTGGATTTGGCACAGCATGGTAGTAGAGCCTTACAGGAATGCATGTGTGAAATATTAAGCATTTTAGATGAAGGAAATAGAAGTTATAACAATATTTCTCTGATGTTAAGTTTACGGACTAAGTATTTGACCTTGACCATGGGATCTGCGGGGGTTGGACGGTCGTGGATTTGGCACAGCATGGTAGTAGAGCCTTACAGGAATGCATGTGTGAAATATCAAGCATTTTTGATGAAGGAAATAGAAGTTATAACAATATTTCTCTGATGTTAAGTTTACGCGGACGGACAGACGGACGGACGTTCTTACAGTACTATACTTATGTGGCTTATCACATGTTAAATATTAGCCACATAAAAGGATTTTTAGCCACATAAAAGGATTTTTTAGGTGGCTAATTGTAACCAACCTATCCTTTACCAAGTCCATAACCCTGTGGGGCTAGCCACATAAGTACCCTACGGACGGACGCACAGACGGACGGACAACCTGACTCCAGTATACCCCCCCACAACTCGTTGCGGGGGGTATAATTATCCAATAGTAAAGTAGTGTATCCTCAGAATGTACTGGGCTATGGTCATTAGGTACCTCCCCGAACTCTCTGCAACGGCCGATATTAAACATCCCAAATGGACAATTGCCTCTATATTAAAACAGAATACTGCCATATACAGTATTCCATGTTTATTTTAGTGGTATCTGGGTTTTCCATACATCCTATTTTTAGATGGCATAATACCTAATCTAATTTTAATTCCATAGATCATGTGGCTCAGGTCTGGTCATGTGACATAAACTCACATGGCCAGATGGTGCCATGTGACCAGTCACATGATCAATACTGCATCCCAGAATGCATCAAATTACAATACTTCCTTTTCCTGCCACTTTCATAAGCCTAAGGCATCAAATCCCACCCTCCACACCCATTAGGAAACTACAATATATAGAAAGAACGTCTGATACTGCTACTGATTCCATAGTTAATGATTCAAAAGTACAGTCGAACCTATGTTAAAGACCACCTCCGAATAGCAATGATCTGGCTGTAAAGGCCACACTTACTATATAAATGACCCTGTGAATAAAGACCACCTGTGAATAAAGGCCAGCCATGGGAAGTGAAAAATCTGGCTAGATTTTTCACTTCCCATGGCTGGCCTTGGCTTTATTCACAGGTTTTACTGTACTGTCAAAGCATGTTTTTGCCAAGAAAAATATATAGTGGAAGGTGGCTTTTGTAGAGAGTACCTGTCTGAGCCACTGCTGCCGTCACCACCACCACCGCCATCCCCCGGCACTGGGGAGGAGACGACGTCCCCCTCCGCTGACTGGCGCTGGGTCATCGGTAGGTGGCTGCTGGACACACCACTCGGCTGCTCACTGGCACACCCACCCTCCAAGCCTGAAGTTTAAAAGGGATCAACCCTTATACTGTAGTAAACAAAAATTGTCGTCTGCTGTCGTTTTATCTTATTTCTCAATGAAAACATGGTCTGACAACACTTTAAAAGGGATTAACCATGGCGCTGGGTTTTCCATTGGAAATGATTCTGCAGTGCTGTCAAACCATGTTTTTATTGAGAAATAAGGCAATTTTTTGTCGTCTGCTGTTTATTTTTTATTTTCCATTTTTATCATCAAAAACATGGTTTGACAGCACATTAGCATAATTTACAACATGCTTTGACAGCACTTCAGAATCATTTCCATTGGAAAGATTCTGAAGTGCTGTCAAAACATGTTTTTTAAAGGCAAGATATAAAAGCAACAGCAGACGACAATTGTTGTGTGTAGCGGTCTAAGGGTTAAGACTTAGGACTGTGGGAAACAAAAAGTGTTGTCTGGTGTTTTTTGTATATGATCTGACAGTAAAAGGGATTAACCCTAAGACAGCAGGAAATGAAATTAATGTTATTTAACATCCCATCAACAGCTACTATCATATAGGGGGGACAGGGCCACAGTTTAAAGGTTGCATCCGACAGACCAGTTGGATGGAAATACTACGTAAGTATTTTTGACTAACTTTAAAGTGTTTAAGCAAAGTTATGAAGGGCAAAAGATAAAAATTAAGGGCAGCAAGAATGTGTGGCATTTGTATACAAATTAAAAAATTACAGTAATCCTTTAAGGGAAATAGAAATTATCACAAAATTGAAAATTTGATTTATTGGTGTTTAACGATCTGGTTTGTGGCCTAGGGGTTAGAACACCCGACTTCCAATCCGAAGGTTGTGGGTTCAAACCTCGCCTTAGGCATCAAAAATACGTACGTACTATTTCCATCCCACTGGTCTGTCGGACGAGACTTTAAACTGTGGTCCCGTCTATATGACCCTAGCTATTGGGTCCTAGCGTTAAACCCTTTCACTTTAACGGTCTATCAACAACTAAGATCATTTAACGCTGGGACAGAATTGCTAAACTCTGAAAAAAATAAAAACTTCTTTAATAAGATTCTACAGAATGTGTGGCATTTGTGCACATTTTATAGATGTTATAGTTTGTACTCCCAATAAATTGAAGAGGTCAGTAGAAGAGGGCCAAGTCCCATAAGGGACTTAGCCCCCTTCTTCCAATGACCTCTTCAACTCTGAAACATGATATATTCCTCGAGTAAACAAAACATACCGGGTCGGGCGAGCTGGGCGTGCGATGCCTCACCAGCAATTTCTCTTCTCATGCCTTGTGCCTGGAAGCAAAAGATAGCATATCATATCAAGATAGCATATCATGTCTGATTAGAAGTTTGAACAAGGCGATCTCTAAAGAGTGTCTCACCCACGAAAGTCACGTCTCGCCCACAAATGTCAAGGTCACTCGAGTGTCTCACCCACGAATGTCAAGGTCACTCGAGTGTCTCACCCCCGAAAGTCAAGGTCACTCGAGTGTCTCACCCACGAAAGTCAAGGTCACTCGAGTGTCTCACCCACCCACGAAAGTCAAGGTCACTCGAGTGTCTCGCCCACGAATGTCAAAGTCACTCGAGTGTCTCACCCACGAAAGTCAAGGTCACTCGAGTGTCTCACCCCCGAAAGTCAAGGTCACTCGAGTGTCTCACCCCCGAAAGTCAAGGTCACTCGAGTGACTCACCCACAAAATAATAATAATAATAATTGATTGGTGAAATGCCAGTTATGGCATTGGTGGCTGGTCTAGCACCTGATATGTGACTTTGACAGGATAAATGGGGCTTATGGCATCACGAAAGTCGAGGTCACTCGAGTGTCTCACCCACGAAAGTCAAGGTCAGCCAAATGACACAAGATGGTTAGCCACCAATGTGAGAAAGTTTGGTAAGGGTCCAATCAACGTATTAGGGAGATATGCAACATTGGGACGTACGCCCAAAATTGGCGACGCCTACGATGAAGCCTATGACGGAATTGTGACTGCCATGTCTCACTTTCCACTAATGTAGGCGAGACAAAAACAATACACAATAATCTGTATCCGATTTCATCAAAATTGGAAAGCATACTTATCTAGCAAAGTATACTTTGAGGGAGTAATCATTTATTTTTCCCGAAATGCATTATGTCATATAGAACTAACGACTGCATATATTTGATGATTAAAAGTATGCAGAATTATTATACTGAATTTATTACATTATCACAGCAAAAATGGCTGTGATAATGTAATATATTCAGTGTAATAATACAAATTAATAAACTTATCCTTAAATTTCTCTCTCAAAGTATACTTTGCAATGTTGGTGAAATAGGCTACATAGCTGCCTGCTGATATCAAACTGTGTGATTTTGAGCACGAGAATGGAGAATAAAAAGCTCAGTCTCAACCAAACTGTGCGATTTTCAGCATGAGAATAAATTTATTGGTGTTTAAAGGCCTATCAACAGCTAAGCCATGAGAATAGAGTAAATGTTCAGAAAGCATTCAGAGTAAGGGCCAAGAAAATGGAAGAATATTTGGATACCCACCTTTCTCATTAAGTCCAGTTCATCTTCCGTGTCCTGCTCTGACCCACTGTTCGAGAAATCATTGCCATTCTCTACAAAAAGTGAAAGGGTTTAATGTCCCAGCAACAGCTATTTAAAGTTCATATACAGACGAGATTTCAGTTTACCTCGGAAGACAAGCAGAGCTCCAGATAAGGTGCGTATTTGCTTAAATACCCAATTAAAATTGCCAAAAACCCAATTGAAATCAGAAGTAGCGAGTATCAAAAAGCAATGAAAAATTTGTGGTACATATCTTTATCATGCTACAGAAAACAATAAACAGACCACAAATATAGCATATTTTTCTTCTTTTTCCATGAAAACACATCTTGGTATTTCTTTACAATTGTCTCCTTGGAGACAATTCTAATGAAATGCCAAGACAAGTTTTCATTTAGAAGCAAACTATTCAATAAGTGCGGTCTGCTGATATGTAAACAGAAGTGTGATTTTATTTTACCCAATTCAAATTTTGAAATACTCAATTGCTTCAGAAATGATGGAATGACAATACTCAATTACTAATTCTTTATCTGGAGCCCTGACAAGTGAGATGGAAATACTATGAAGTGTGCTACCCCTACAGTCTGTTTCACGAAACATGCCCAAATTTGACGGCCATATAAACAATGCAATTTTTTCTCTCTCTCGATAATAAGAAATTTGATCAAAATTTAAGAATGATCCTTCTTTTTATTGATTTTATTACGAAAAATTTATTTGGGAAAAGGAGGAAGAGGAGCTGTGGGCGGAGTCAAAAACAAAAATAATTGAAATAATTGGAAATTTACTCCGAAACCTAGCTAGATAGCTTGGAAAAGACCTAAGAAAACAAGTTAAATTTTGAAAATCGGTCCAGTATTTCTGAAAAAATAATTTGCAATAAAATCAATATTTGATCAAATTTCACGAAATAAAAAGAAGGCTCATTCTTAAATTTTGATACAATTTAATATTATCGAAAAAAAATATTGTTTTTGCATTGTTTATATAGCCGTAAAATTTGGGCAGGTTTCGTGAAACAGTTTGGAGAACTTAGGCCGTCCTTAAAAAATTGTTTGTTTCCTGTAACCCGACCCAGAATTTTAGAAGTGGGTCGGTCGGTAGGCAATTTCTTTTTTTTTCTGTCACATGACATATTGAATTTAAAAATTATTAATATTAAAAAGGTACAATATTTTAACACTTGCATTGCAAGCGTTAAAATATTGTACCTTTTTAATATTAATAATTTTTAAACTCAATATTGCAAGTCTTGCAATAAAAGTATGTCAATTGCTGTATGTGTTGTTGTATGAACATGTATGCCATTTAGGGCCAGAGATTATATGAACCCTTTTAACCCACTGTAGTACTAAGTTGAAAAAAAAAAAAAAATAATAATTGTAAAAAAAGAATTGTAAACGAAATTGCAATAAAAAAAATCGGGTCGCACCGTTTTTAGCGGGTCGGTCGGGTTACAGGAAACAGAGATATAATTATGGATGGCCTTACCGTCAAACAGAGAGACTTTACTGAGGTAGGTGTGTTTGAGTCCAGACTTGTCATCCTCACCATCACCATTGGCAGTGAGACCTGGCCGCAGATAGATTGAGTCGAGAACTTGATCCTCACCTACAATTGAGACTTTATGGGTGAGATTATACTGGAATATTATGTCCATTGAACAGTCAGTTGATTTAATGGTCTTTAACTCTTTGAATGCTGAGAACAAAAAATGTTGTCTTTCTCAATAAAAACAGCATTGGAAATGATTCTAAAGTGCTACATCAGATCACTTCGCCCCACGTTTATGTCACATTATTACTCAGATATCAATTTTTGCATAGAAATTGCCTGTATTTATCTACAGCAATAACATACACAGTCCAGGCTGATACGGCGTGTTTTCCAGTCTGATACTGAAACTTCTAGTCTGATAATGCCATTTTTAGTCTGATACCATCGTTACTAGTCTTATACCGCCGTTTTCAGTCCAATACCACGTCTCGCGTACATATTAAACCAGTTCCTTTGGGACATGCGCATTGCGTATGTTTACTTTATCGGCTGCGTAAATTTTGACAGATGCCGGGAATTTCAATTTGTAGGCTCTGTATTTCATCATTCAATCATGGATAACGGTATAGATTTTAATATAGGATTATCACAACTGCCGGATGATTGATATTGAAATTGATATCTAAGTAATATAAGTAATATAGACGTCAATACGTGTCTTGTTTGATATCGGCCTAGGTATCGTCCCTCGGTAACTTGGTATCAGCCTTCAACCTTCGGTCTCAGGCTGATACCAAGTTACCTCGGGCCGATACCTAGGCCGATATCAAACAAGCCACGTATTAACCTCTAAGGTAATATTCAGCGTTAAGATATGAATCGTCAAGGATGGATTCATCGCTAAGATACAAGTTGAATTGATTGTTTACGTTTGTTCATCAACAAGGTCATATACAGACACTAATGTACCTGTATTTGAGCATTGAATGCTGTGAAATTGCACCAACATTATAACCTTTCCAGTGCTGAAACAACAACATCCTGATTTGGTGGCAGACACCATTACCACACCAGAACACTTGGCCCAGGTGTGAATGAATCAAGAGTACACATTCATGTTTTAATAGTAAGTAAATATACACGACTCGTGGTCAACACATTGTCCAAATGCGTACATGAAATCACAGTTTGATTGGCGGAGCTTGAGCATTGCTCAACCTCAACAAATCAAACTTTCTGATATCAAGCAAGAGAAAAAAGTACATGCTCAGAAGTCTTAACAAGGGCCCAGGGTCCATGCTTTACAATATTCAGAGAACATACACATTTGGAGAATGTTCTCTGAATATTGTATAAGCATGGACCCTGTGCCCGTGGTAAGATTTCTGAGCATGTACACACAGTTTGATTGGTCAATACCGAGCACAGGTCAGCCTCGACCAATCAAACTTCCTGATATCAAGCAAGGAAACAAGAAAGTACATGCCCAGAAAGCTAATAAGTGCCCAGGGTCCATGCTTACAAAACTTTCAGAGCATGAGAACAGGAAAACACACTCAGGTTTTATTAGTAACCATATAAGGCCGGTGGCAATGATTTTTTTGTGAGTAGTGTACACAAAATCACGCAGTTTGAACACGAGAACCGAAAACATGTTCATGATTTATAAGTAAACATACAAGGCCTGTGGTTATCAAGCTTTCTGAGCACAGTGTACAAATAACTACACAAAATCATGCTGTTTGATTGGCCGAGACTGAGCACAGCTCAACCTCAACAAATACAACTTCCTGATACCAAGCAAGGGAACAAAGTACATGCCCTGAAAGCTTAATAAATGCCCAGGGTCCATCTTTATAAAACTTACTGAGCACAGTGTGAATAAAATAAGATAGTTTGATTGACCGAGACAGCTCAGTCTCGACCAATCAAACTTCCTGATCTTGAACACGGGAGCATCCAAGTTTTTGACACCTACCCAGGGTAGCCTGACTGGCGCGGGGCTGGAACTCTTCGTGGTCCGAGTCGTAATTGACGCTGCAGTCGATCTCGCCAAAGTCTGTGTCGAGTTGGTGGAGGTCATCGGCCTCGAGCTCCACGTTGTACATGCTCGTCTCCCCCTCCTCTGCCACCTCGCCCATGGCCAGTCCCGCAAACAAGGACTGGCGGATAGCTGGCCCCATACCGCACATAGGGCCTGCTGACAATTGATTCATAAAGAATATGAGTGTGTCTTTGGAAATTAAATTTATCGGGTAAGGCTAGGAAAGAAGTATGGTGGGCGATAGTTTGAAGATATGAACGATGACAAAGTTTCAAGCCAAGGTTTAAAGTAACTGAGATAGTACTAAGTTGGTAACTAAAAACATTAAAGTAAATTTCTGAGTCATTTAACTGTGAGCACTAGGGCTGCATGTGTGGGCTATAGAATGAAAATAAAATGCATGGATGATGACAAATAAGCATATGAAGTCTCAAGCCAATCTGAAAAATATAACAAATCTTCGACAGACAGACGCACAGACGAACAGGGTAAAACTGGACAGCTGTCTGTACATACCCTTATTTGATGTTGTCTGTGCAGATGGGTATTTCTTCACCGTGCCAATATTGGACAAGGCAAACGGCTCGGGTTTGGAATCATTATCCGACGAGAGGCCCTTGGAATCCTGAAAGGCCGTGGACGAGCCATCGTCCCTCCACATGTTGGAATCACTCGACGCCCCTTTAATGGTGGACTGGGAGTCAACGGAGGGGGGCGTGTCATGGACTTGGTAGGACTGCTGGCTATCTCCTCTCCGCATCAGTTCCTCGATTGGTGTCTCCAACAGCAGGTCATTGGACAACATATCTGTGGTACAGGTGATAGGGTTTAATGTACCATCAACATCTAATCTCACATGTGGCTACAACTGGAGAAATGGGGCTTATGCGATTTGTGATCAGTGTAGCTCCTGATCAAATAGCTCCTGTAGCCTGTTAACAATCCATATTGCTTGCTAGAAGCATGCCAGGTGTTCAATGATGGAATGGCGAACAGTGTAGATTCTGATCAGACAGGCTGATCTAGATCTACACTGGTCGCAAAACATATATATGCCCTAGTTTTTCAGTTACAGCCAGGTATTCAAATTTCCCAGGACACATGTATCCTAGTCAGTACAGGTGATAATACAATCTGTAATAGGTAAGCATGTATTCAGCGCTCCAGATAAGCTTTGTGTATAAAGCGTACTATTACCCCTGACTTCAAAATCATTGTGTATTTTACTTTTACAAATTAATTATTGATTTTCTTCATTACTAAATAGGGAAAAAATGATAACAAGAGGGCCATGATGGCCCTAATTCGCTCACCTGACTCCATGAACACCAGAGGAGAATGTGACATTGAGTTCATGTGTTTTAAAAAAATTGTGCTATTTTTAGATGGCGGTCATATTGGATTAAGCGATGACTCAAATCTGAAAATGCTTCACCCAAGGATCTTAACTTCCTATGAAGTTTGGCCAGCATCGGCCATGTGGTTCCCGAGAAAAAGACATTCAAAATCTTTAATAAATGGATCTTTTGGTGGCCATCATGGATGACATAATCATCAGATTCCGACAAATATTGCACCAGAGCAATCGCCTGATCGATACCTTCAATTTGATATATGACATGAGCATATTCGGTCAAAAATAAAAGTTGACCCCAATTTGACCCCACGGGCCATGCCCATTTTTGACCCCGGGGTCACCATTTTCACAACTTTGAAAGAGCATTGTAAATCGATTATTCCTACCAAGTTTAATCGAAATCCGGCCAGCGGTTCATGAGAAGAAGATTTTTTAAGAATTTATGCTATCTTTAGATGGCGGCCATCTTGGATTAGCGATGACCTCTATTTTAACAAATCTGAAAAGGCTTCACCCATGGACCATAACTTTTAAGTTTGGCTACCATGGACCAAGCGGTTCATCCTTTCGACATTTCAGCGGCCATCTTGGATGACATAACAATCCAATTTCGACAAAAAATGTACCAGAGTGATCGCCTCATTGATACCTCGATTTGATATATAACATGACCATATTTGGTCAAAAATAAAATTTGACCTCACAGGCCATGCCCATTTTGACCCCGGGGTCACCATTTTAACAACTTTGAAAGAGCATTGTACATCGATCATTCCTACCAAGTTTCGTCGAAATCCAGCTAGCGGTTCATGAGAAGAAGATTTTTTAAGAATTTATGCTATTTTTAGATGGCGGCCATCTTGGATTAGCGATGACCTCCATTTTAACAAATCTGAAAAGGCTTCACCCGTGTACCATAACTTTTAAGTTTGGCTACTATGGGCCAAGCGGTTCATGGGAAGAAGAATTTTGAAATCTCTAATAAAAGAACGACCTTTTGACATTTCGGCGGCCATCTTGGATGACATAACAATCTGATTTCGACAAAAAATGTACCAGAGTGATCGCCTCATTGATAATTCAATTTGATATATAACATGACCATATTCGTTAAAAAATAAAATTTGACCCCACGGGTCACGCCCATTTTTGACCCCGGGGTCATCATTTTAACAACTTTGAAAGAGCATTGTACATCGATCATTCCTACCAAGTTTCGTCGAAATCCGGCCAGCGGTTCATGAGAAGAAGATTTTTTAAGAATTTATGCTATTTTTAGACAGCGGCCATCTTGGATTAGCGATGACCTCCATTTTAACAAATCTGAAAAGGCTTCACACATGGACCATAACTTTTAAGTTTGTCTGCCATGGGCCAAGCAGTTCATGTGAAGAAGAATTTTGAAATCTCTAATAAAAGAACGACCGTTTGACATTTCGGCGGCCATCTTGGATGACATAACCATCCGATTTCGACAAAAAATGCACCAGAGTGATCGCCTCAATGATACCTTCAATTTGATATATGACATGACCATATTCGGTCAAAAATAAAATTTGACCCCACGGGCCATGCCCATTTTTGACCCCGGGGTCATCATTTTAACAACTTTGAAAGAGCATTGTACATCAATCATTCCTTCCAAGTTTTGTCGAAATCCTGTTGGCGGTTCTTGAGAAGAAGATTTTTGAAGAATTTGTGCTATTTTTAGACGGTGGCCATCTTGGATTACGTAATGACGTCATTTTAACAATTTTGTAATCCCCCAACCTAAGGACCATGACCATGAAGTTTGGTGACTATAGGCCCAATGGTTACCGAGGAGAAGACGTTTGAAAATGTTCACGGACGACGATGGACGACGGACACATTGCGGTAACAATAGCTCACATGAGCTTTGCTCAGGTGAGCTAAAAATATATAACAATTTAAACATCCACTTATTTGAGCTGCAACACTGTTTGCTTTTTGCAGCTCAACTAAGTGAATTTTCAACTTTATGACAGTAGTTTCACTACTCAATTTGAAAATCAATGCGTATTTTCGTATTGCTGTGCGTATATTGTACTCCCACTTTTGATAATCAATGCGTATTCAGCTAAAATGATTGCGTAAAATACGCCAATACCTTATCTGGAGCTGTGTATTTGGTCATAATTGGTCAATGAACAGATAGTCAACTGATAACTAGAAATGTGCATACAAATGCCCCCACTGACTTTCAGCCGGGTATGGTGCGTGACATATCGTCACATTTGTGTGAAATTATTTCGAAAACCCTCCATGCATAACCACGTTACAGCTCTTTTGAACTTTTTCTTGACCTTTGGCCTCTAAGTGTGACCATGACCTTTAAGCTACAGACACGTCTGGGATGGAATACTATGTAAGTATTTTCATGCCCTGAGCCACAGCTTATCCTAACACGTGGACAAGGGTAACACTCTACGTCGTCCTGCCTTTTCATGGCACGGGCATAACAACTAATTTTTTGGAAAATAGAATGACTCACCCATGTTGTCCACATTCAGAATACCCAAAGAAGTACTGTCATCGTGATCAGGCTCATTCCTGCAATCATAAACGGCTCATTGATGTGAAAGTGAATTGGTTTAACGTCCCAGCAACAGCTAAGGTCATATAGAGATGGGACCACAGACCAGTGGGATGGAAATACTATTCATGTTGATGATACGCCATTATGTTTGTGAAAATCCTACATAGTTTCCTTCTGTGTGCTCCGAAGTATGTCGCGACCACCATTTGAACCGTGTCATCGAGACACTTTTTTCCAATTAATGGTGCATTGTAGTTAAAAGTAGAAAGTGTGTCTACCGTATTCTTGCGATTATAAGACGCATTTTTTTTTACTCAGATTTGTATCCCAGAAAGCCCCTGCGTCTTATAAATACATGTAGATACATGAGCATTTTTTTCCACCCGAAATATTGACATAAACGACCAAAAATAAAAAAATAAAATGCGTTCCTATATTTGTTGTTGTTGTTAGTCTTTGGGGTAAAATCCGGTATTGGAATATTGGTTTCGTATTCTAAACAGTTCGCGTCCTTTACTCGCGCCTTACTCGTTCCGGCCATGTGTCACATTCGGCACACATTTTCTATACCGAAGGCGAACAGTGTATACCAAGATCAGATCCGGTCGACATTTTCTCTGCCGAATCACAATCTTGCCTCTAGACATAGCACTATGGCTTTCACTACCGTTATAAAGCACTATAGCAAAGAAAAAAATAAATGAAAAAAGTCAGATAATGAAAAATAGAAGTTAAACATGATATAGAGACATGGCATGTTAGTCTATCTTGCCTCTATCATTTTAATTATCTTTTGAAAACATTTACCGGTCCCATATTGGTCGGTGTCATTTTGCCGTGAAAAATATTGCATGACGCCATTAACGGTAAATCCCAATATGCATAATGCAATTCCACGAAAGTTATAAAACTCCATCATTAGTTTCGAAACTGTGTGTTTACAAGATGCTGATGAAAGTGGCAAGCCTAAGTCAGCTGGCCGACATCAAACACCGCGTGTCAAGATTTACAACACAAAGCCATATCAAATATCAACACACGTGGTTGCTGACGTCCGTTTCGTATTCATCACTAAACTGGTACCCTGTCTAATGCGTTCCAGTGAAACAATACTACCGAGAACCAGACTCTATTTATGACACGGCAAACGTGATTATGTGAATTGGGTCGTTATCTCTGACAAATCCCGGCTTATTGCATTAGCGGCCAGACCAGGCGGTGGATTCGCGTAGTCTGCACATGGTTTACAATGTTCGCCAATCTCTATTTAAAAAATTATAATTACGTCAGCGGACAATGCAAATTCGTCATAGCTTTCAGCGTCATTTACGGAAGATACAACTGATTTTGAAATATTACATACTGTAGGCGAAAGTTGTGTGTTGCTTTGTGGAAAAAAATCGATAACACCCAACCGTGTCAACAGGTGCTATTATCTTATGTCATCATTCAGCACGAGCTGTAAACTGTGTGACCTTTAGGCTATGTTTTGAAATTGCACTGATTGGTCAACACGCTTTTTGATGTGTGCCGCAGATGTGGCGAACGTGCGGCTTTCATCCTTGCATCATGGGGGCAATCAGTAACCCATTTCATGCTGAGGATACGCTTATGTTTGCGGAAAATCCTAAATATTTTCCTTCTATGCAATCAGAAGTATATGCCACAACCACCATTTAAACCGTTTCGTCGAGACGGTTCAAATGAGTGGTTACAACATATACTTTCAGTGAGAAATAACAAAAATAAAAATAAAATATTTAATAAATTTCATATCCGTAAATGTGTATTCAGAAAGGAACGGGTTAAAAAAACACTCTGGATTATACGCAGATATTGATTTCGAAACTAGTTTCCGTAAATGGTGTTGAAAAGTGAAAATACATACCGCAATCAATAATTAACAATATACCCGGTAATACCACTTTCGGCAGCAATATGATTGCAAATATATTAACACGATTTATGACAATAGTCTGTTACACATTTAACACGATTTTGATATACAAATAGGCAAAAAAATCGGGAGCCAATGCACAACCGTGTACTAACCGAGCACGTGTTATAGTGAAGCGTGTACTACCGAGTTCAAAGTGTAATTGAAGATACTGTACTAGAAAATGGTGAAATACGGACCGGGGAATCACGGACATAGAGTCGGCAAATTACGGACATAGCAAACTATGATAGGGAAAATACAGACAAAAACGTCCAAGATACGAATAAAAAAAACAGTGTCAGGGAATAAATAACAACAACAACTTGGCGAGTTTTCATTTTTTTTTTTTTTTTTTTTTTTTTTTTTTTTTTTATTTTTTTTTTTTTTTTTTTTTTTTTTTTTTTTTGTTAGGAAAATTGGGTGCGTCTTATAATCTCATGTAGACATTTTCCCCCAGATTTTGGACTGAAAATAGCGGTGCGTCTTATACACTCTTGCGACCTATAATCGGCAGAATACGGTATATAAGACTCGTGAATGTTGCCTTTCGCACATCAAAAATCTTTTATTTTTACAACGATAAAATAAAGAAGGCTTTTCAGTCCAAAAATCAAAAATAGGCATGGTGTCGCGCCTGACGAGGCATTTGACCATAATATAATCAGGGGCATGTGCTAAAGTAACTTTTTGACAAAAAAATGTGTTTCCACAAAATGTGAAGGTAAAAGAGGTCAAGGTCATGTTAATGGCGACATGTTAATGTGTTCCAAATGCTAACATGTATCAAAGCAATCCATCAAGTAACATTAACCATGTTATACGATGATAAAGAAACTGGTACAAACATTTTGACGCAAAAAAATGTGAAGATAAAAGGTCAAGGTCATGTTAATGGTGGTATGAGGTGTTCCGAATGACCACATGCATCAAGTGTCCAAATATTGAAGCAATCTGTAAAGTACAAGTAAAACTGGATAGTTTGGAGTTAAAAGTGAATGGGTTTAACATCCCAGTAACAGCTAAGGCCATATAGAGACGGGACCACAGTTTTAAGGTCGCATATGATAGACAAGTGGGATGGAAATATTTTGGATTTTATTTAATGGTGTTAAACGGCCTGTCTAGCTACGGTCATTTTAGGCCGGGTTAACGGGGTCAAAGGAAATACTTTTAAACTCAAAACCTCCGGTATTGAAGTCCAATGCCATATCCCCATAGGCCTTATTTTTCAACCAAAGTATATGTTGTGGGCGGGGGGGGGGGGGGGGGGGTGGGGGGGGGGGGGGGTGGTGGGAGGGTGCGTACTCAAACACATATTTCTCAACAACAAAACATGATAATCGTCTCGCGTTTCGCGATCTCGCATTCCGCTTTTGAAAACACGTTTAGCTCTAACCCGATTTTTCTGTCTGTAACTTTGGGTGACTATAAATAAATAAAATATGTGTTTCCATCAGAAAAAGTGTGTATCTGCAGAATACAAACTGACCATTCATCAGCACTAGGATCCCCTTTCCTCATGCTCTTCTTGATCTGTGCCGCCAACTGACTGCCGAGCGCGTCTATCTGTAGGTCTGTGTATGCAGCCGAACTGCCGAACAGAAGCGAAGAGGGCTGCGTAAGGTCTGGTCGCCGCGGGTTGCCTCGCTTTGGGCTGTCATCCAGGAACGAACCCATTTCTTGTTCTACTTCCCTCAGTCTCCGACTGTGAATAACCCAGCTACATGTACATGTATGGTGAATCAGAAAAGTGCATGTGGTTGGCAGGGATTCCGCTGACGATCGCCACTTTTGCAATGGCGATAAAAAAATTACAATTTTCGAGAAAAAAAAAAGAAAATCCTTTTTTCTCTCTCGAAAATTGTAATTTTTTATCGCCAATTTCAAAGCAAGATTAACGCAAAAGCAGAAGACATTACATTACATGTGTTATTATATTGCGATTCACTGAACAGCGGCTTTGCTGTTACGACAGTGCTTTTGTTTAGAACTTTATGCCGATCAATTTCATCCAACAGACGTCAATCTCTAAACAACATTTCGCAATAAAATCAATATGTGACCAAATTTTACTCATTCTTACATTAAGCTACAATTTCGGGAAAATATTGTTTTTGCATCGTTATATAGTCGTAACATTGGGCAGGTTTTGGGAAACAGACAGTAACCATTTCAACACTAAGTAACTGACATGGACTATTTAATGTTAAGTTCCATTATGCAGAAAAGGTAGTAAAAAAATATTCACAAATGGTGCAGATCTTGATGAGACGGCTCATTACGAGCCGGCTCATCAGGATCTACACCGTTAATAACATTAGAAACAGGTATCTAATTTGAAAGGATTAAAAGGCATATACATGTACTTCTACCTGATATGCTTGTTTCTGCCGACCGTCGATGCAGCAAGTGGTGGTACTTTTGCAAAAAAGCTGTCATTCTCGACTGCCGTAGCGGAGCCATCACCCGTCACTATGGCAATATTCTCCTCCGTGTTTAGTGACGCTCGCACATCCATCATACTGCATAGAGTGAATGGGTTTAGCAACAGAATTTTAAAGGACATTTGATCTAGTAAACTTGAAACTTTTACCAGACTGGGCAAAAATTTACCAGACCGAAAAGAAAAAAAACATTAATAACTAGAAATGTGGCCTGTCGGCACACGAATGCCCCCGCTGGCAGCCAAAGAAAAGAAGGCATATTTGAATGTGGATTTGTCACAGGTTGGCAGAGGACCATTGGAGTAATGCGTGTGTGAAATGTGAAGCTGATCCGAGCAAGGAAACAGACATTATAAGCTATTTACCCGAGCTTTAAGGTTTCAAACGCACCAAGTCTGTGACCTTGACCCTGGGCTTAGGCGCGGCACGAATGTGGATTTGTCACAGGGTGGCAGAGGACCATTGGAGCAATGCGTGTATGAAATGTGAAGCAGATCCGAGCAAGGAAACAGAAATTATAAGGCATTTACCCAGCGTTAAGGTTTCGAACGCACCAAGTCTGTGACCTTGACCCTGGGCTTGGCGGGGGCGGCACGAATGTGGATTTGTCACAGGGTGGCAGAGGACCATTGGAGCAATGCGTGTGTGAAATGTGAAGCAGATCCGAGCAAGGAAACAGAAATTATAAGGCATTTACCCAGCGTTAAGGTTTCGAACGCACCAAGTCTGTGACCTTGACCCTGGGTTTGCCGGGGGCGGCACGAATGTGGATTTGTCACAGGGTGGCAGAGGACCATTGGAGCAATGTGTGTGTGAAATATGAAGCAGATCTGAGCAAGGAAACAGAAATTATAAGGGATGTACCCAGCATTAAGGTTTGGAACGCACCAAGTCTGTGACCTTGACCATGGGCTTAGCGGGGGCGGCACTAATGTGGATTTGTCACCGGGTGGCAGAGGACCATTGGAGCAATGCGTGTGTGAAATGTGAAGCAGATCCGAGCTAGGAAACAGAA
The DNA here is from genome assembly GCA_029237695.1 of Conchocele bisecta. Classification (NCBI taxonomy): domain Eukaryota; kingdom Metazoa; phylum Mollusca; class Bivalvia; order Lucinida; family Thyasiridae; genus Conchocele; species Conchocele bisecta. The sequence goes on along the minus strand of CM055265.1, from coordinate 74,567,228 downwards.
ATTATAAGCCTTTTTAACCCAGGCGTTAAGGTTTCAAAAAGCACTAAGTCTGTTGACCTTGACCCCTGGGGCCTTAGCGGGGGGCGGGACGGAACTTTGGATTTGTCACAAGGGCCGGTAGAGGACGAATTTGGAGCAATGCGTTGTGTGAAAGTTGAAGCAGGATCCGAGAAGGAAAAACAGAAAATTATAAGCTAATTTACCCACATTGTTTTAATTTGTTTCGAACGCACCAAGGTCGTGACCTTGACCCTGGGCTTAGCGGGGGCGGGACGAATGTGGATTTGTCACAGGGCGGTAGAGGACATTGGAGCAATGCTGTGTGTGAAAGTGAAGGCAGATGATTTCCGAGCAAGAAAGAGAAATTATTAGACAATTTTGTCACCCAGCGGTTAAGGTTTCAAAAGCACCATGTCTGTGGACCTTGACCCTGCCTTAGCGGGGGGCGGGACGAATGTGGATTTGTCACAGGGCGGTAGAGGACGATTGGAGCAATGCGTGTGTGAAATGTGAAGCAGATCCGAGCAAGGAAACAGAAATTATAAGGCATTTACCCAGCGTTAAGGTTTCGAACGCACCAAGTCTGTGACCTTGACCCTGGGCTTGGCGGGGGCGGCACGAATGTGGATTTGTCACAGGGTGGCAGAGGACCATTGGAGCAATGCGTGTGGTGAAATGTGAAGCAGATCCGAGCAAGGAAACAGAAATTATAAGGCATTTACCCAGCGTTAAGGTTTCGAACGCACCAAGTCTGTGACCTGGGTTTGCCGGGGGCGGCACGAATGTGGATTTGTCACAGGGTGGCAGAGGACCATTGGAGCAATGTGTGTGTGAAATATGAAGCAGATCTGAGCAAGGAAACAGAAATTATAAGGGATGTACCCACCATTAAGGTTTGGAACGCACCAAGTCTGTGACCTTGACCATGGGCTTAGCGGGGGCGGCACTAATGTGGATTTGTCACCGGGTGACAGAGGACCATTGGAGCAATGCGTGTGTGAAATGTGAAGCAGATCCGAGCTAGGAAACAGAAATTATAAGCCATTTACACAGCGTTAATGGTTTCAAAAGCACTAAGTCTGTGACCTTGACCCTGGGCTTAGCGGGGGCGGGACGAATGTGGATTTGTCACAGGGCGGTAGAGGACGATTGGAGCAATGCGTGTGTGAAATGTGAAGCAGATCTGAGCAAGGAAACAGAAAATTATAAGCTATTTACCCAGCGTTAAGGTTTCGAACGCACCAAGTCTGTGACCTTGACCTGTGGGCTTAGCGGGGCGGGACGAATGTGGATTTGTCACACGGGCGGTAGAGGACCATTGGAGCAATGCGTGTGTGAAATGTGAAGCAGATCGAGCAAGGAAAGAGAAATTATAAGCAATTTACCCAGCGTTAAGGTTTCAAAAGCACCAAGTCTGTGACCTTGACCCTGGGCTTAGCGGGGGCGGGACGAATGAGGATTTGTCACAGGGCGGTAGAGGACGATTGGAGCAATGCGTGTGTGAAATGTGAAGCAGATCCGAGCAAGGAAACAGAAATTATAAGCCATTTTTTTACCCAGCGTTAAGGTTTCGAACGCACCAAGTCTGTGACCTTGACCCTGGGCTTAGCGGGGTTGGGACGAATGTGGATTTGTCACAGGGCGGTAGAGGACCATTGGAGCAATGCGTGTGTGAAATGTGAAGCAGATCCGAGAAAGGAAACAGAAATTATAAGGCATTTACCCAGCGTTAAGGTTTCGAACGCACCAAGTCTGTGACCTTGACCCTGGGCTTAGCGGGGGCGGGACGAATGTGGATTTGTCACAGGGCGGTAGAGGACCATTGGAGCAATGCGTGTGTGAAATGTGAAGCAGATCCGAGCAAGGAAACAGAAATTATAAGCCATTTACCCAGCGTTAAGGTTTCGAACGCACCAAGTCTGTGACCTTGACCCTGGGCTTAGCGGGGCGGGACGAATGTGGATTTGTCACAGGGCGGTAGAGGACCATTGGAGCAATGCGTGTGTGAAATGTGAAGCAGATCCGAGCAAGGAAACAGAATTATAAGCCATTTACCCAGCGTTAAGGTTTCGGGACGTACGTACGTACGTACGTACGTACGTACGTACGGACGCCGGTAACACTATATGCCCCCCTCACCATTCGGTGGCGGGGGCATAAAAATAAAATTTAATTTTGTGTGATATGTAAAAGCTTTTTATGTATATCAGTCATATCAGAAAAGCTTAGCTAGCACCCAGAAGCGCATACCAAAGGAAGGTGATTTCATTTAAGCCTAAAATAAAAAAAAATTTAGTCGGTTCGGCGACTTCCAGTTTGCTGTCGGACCGGCGGCAATTTTTGACGGACTGACGACTTTCGCGAAGATTGATAAATCATGGTCCGGTAATCCAATCCAATAGTTGACATGTTATGGTGTATCGGTGTTGCTAGCGGTGTAACATTATGACATTGCTAAGGATAGACTGTTTTAAGCCTAGCTTAAAAACGGACTGACCTTTTCAAAAGAGTACAGTTCACGATATTAACTCATAAACTTGATAATTAGACGGCACGATAAAGGGTTAACTGTGTACTTGTATATTTTTAATCATGAACATACCTCCTGAACATTTGTATTTATTATTTCAGGTGTGTTTTACATCTTATTTACAATTTTTACAACCATATCCCATTTACGAGTTCCACCAATTGATATGGAACTAGAAATGTGGCCTGTCGGCACACGAATGCCCCCGCTGGCAGCCAAAGAAAACGAGGCATATTTGATTATAAGCCATTTACCCGAGCGTTAAGTTTTCGAACGCACCAAGTCTGTGACCTTGACCCTGGGCTTAGCGGGGGTGGGACAAATGTGGATTTGTCACAGGGCGGTAGAGGACCATTGGAGCAATGTGTGTGTGAAATGTGAAGCAGATCCGAGCAAGGAAACCGAAATTATATCCATTTACCCAGCGTTAAGGTTTCGAATGCACCAAGTCTGTGACCTTGACCCTGGGCTTAGCGGGGGCAGGACGAATGTGGATTTGTCACAGGGCGGTAGAGGACCATTGGAGCAATGCGTGTGTGAAATGTGAAGCAGATCAGAGCAAGGAAACAGAAATTATAAGCCATTTACCCAGCGTTAAGGTTTCGAAAGCACCAAGTCTGTGACCTTGACCCTGGGCTTATCAGGGCGGGACGAATGTGGATTTGTCACAGGGCGGTAGAGGACCATTGGAGCAATGCGTGTGTGAAATGTGAAGCAGATCCGAGCAAGGAAAGAGAAATTATAAGCCATTTACCCAGCGTTAAGGTTTCGAAAGCACCAAGTCTGTGACCTTGACCCTGGGCTTAGCGGGGGCGGGACGAATGTGGATTTGTCACAGGGCGGTAGAGGACCATTGGAGCAATGCGTGTGTGAAATGTGAAGCAGATCCGAGCAAGGAAACAGAAATTATAAGCCTTTTACCAATCGTTAAGGTTTCGAAAGCACCAAGTCTGTGACCTTGACCCTGGGCTTATTGGGGGCGGGACGAATGTGGATTTGTCACAGGGCGGTAGAGGACCATTGGAGCAATGCGTGTGTGAAATGGGAAGCAGATCCGAGCAAGGAAACAGAAACTATAAGCCATTTACCCAGCGTTAAGGTTTCGAAAGCACCAAGTCTGTGACCTTGACCCTGGGCTTATCGGGGGCGGGACGAATGTGGATTTGTCACAGGGCGGTAGAGGGCCATTGGAGCAATGCGTGTGTGAAATGTGAAGCAGATCCGAGCAAGGAAACAGAAAGTATAAGCAATTTACCAGCGTTAAGGTTTCAAAAGCACCAAGTCTGTGACCTTGACCCTGGGCACTTAGCGGGGGCGGGACGAATGAGGATTTGTCACAGGGCGGTAGAGGACGATTGGAGCAATCGTGTGAAATGTGAAGCAGATCCGAGAAGGAAACAGAAATTATAAGGCATTTACCCAGCGTTAAGGTTTCGAACGCACCAAGTCTGTGACCTTGACCCTGGGCTTGGCGGGGCGGCACGAATGTGGATTTGTCACAGGTGGCAGAGGACCATTGGAGCAATGCGTGTGTGAAATGTGAAGCAGATCCGAGCAAGGAAACAGAAATTATAAGGCATTTACCCAGCGTTAAGGTTTCGAACGCACCAAGTCTGTGACCTTGACCCTGGGTTTGCCGGGGGCGGCACGAATGTGGATTTGTCACAGGGTGGCAGAGGACCATTGGAGCAATTGTGTGTGTGAAATATGAAGCAGATCTGAGCAAGGAAACAGAATTATAAGGGATGTACCCACCATTAAGGTTTGGAACGCACCAAGTCTGTGACCTTGACCATGGCTTAGCGACGGCACTAATGTGTATTTGTCACCGGGTGGCAGAGGACCATTGGAGCAATGCGTGTGTGAAATGTGAAGCAGATCCGAGCTAGGAAACAGAAATTATAAGCCATTTACCCAGCGTTTAAGGTTTCAAAAGCACTAAGTCTGTGACCTTGACCCTGGGCTTAGCGGGGGTCGACGAATGTGGATTTGTCACAGGGCGTAGAGGACGATTGGAGCAATGCGTGTGTGAATGTGCAGATCTGAGCAAGGAAACGAAATTATAAGCTATTTACCCAGCGTTAAGGTTTCGAACGCACCAAGTCTGTGACCTTGACCCTGGGCTTAGCGGGGGCGGGAACGAATGTGGATTTGTCACAGGGCGGTAGAGGACCATTGGAGCAATGCGTGTGAATGTGAAGCATCCGAGCAAGGAAAGAGAAATTATAAGCAATTTACCCAGCGTTAAGGTTTCAAAAGCACCAAGTCTGTGACCTTGACCTGGGCTTAGCGGGGGCGGGGGGGGACGAATGAGGATTTGTCACAGGGCGGTAGAGGACGATTGGAGCAATGCGTGTGTGAAATGTGAAGCAGATCCGAGCAAGGAAACAGAAATTATAAGCCATTTACCCAGCGTTAAGGTTTCGAACGCACCAAGTCTGTGACCTTGACCCTGGGCTTAGCGGGGGTGGGACGAATGTGGATTTGTCACAGGGCGGTAGAGGACCATTGGGAGCAATGCGTGTGAAATGTGAAGCAGATCCGAGAAAGGAAACAGAAATATAAGGCATTTACCCAGCGTTAAGGTTTCGAACGCACCAAGTCTGTGACCTTGACCCTGGGCTTAGCGGGGGCGGGACGAATGTGGATTTGTCACAGGGCGGTAGAGGACCATTGGAGCAATGCGTGTGTGAAATGTGAAGCAGATCCGAGCAAGGAAACAGAAATTATAAGCCATTTACCCAGCGTTAAGGTTTCGAACGCACCAAGTCTGTGACCTTGACCACCCTGGGCTTAGCGGGGGCGGGACGAATGTGGATTTGTCACAGGGCGTAGAGGACCATTGGAGCAATGCGTGTGTGAAATGTGAAGCAGATCCGAGCAAGGAAACAGAAATTATAAGCCATTTACCCAGCGTTAAGGTTTCGGGACGTACGTACGTACGTACGTACGGACGCCGGTAACACTATATGCCCCCCTCACCATTCGGTGGCGGGGGCATAAAAATAAAATTTAATTTTGTGTGATATGTAAAAGCTTTTTATGTATATCAGTCATATCAGAAAAGCTAGCTAGCACCAGAAGCGCATACCAAAGGAAGGTGATTTCATTTAAGCCTAAAATAAAAAAAAATTTAGTCGGTTCGGCGACTTCCAGTTTGCTGTCGGACCGGCGGCAATTTTTGACGGACTGACGACTTTCGCGAAGATTGATAAATCATGGTCCGGTAATCCAATCCAATAGTTGACATGTTATGGTGTATCGGTGTTGCTAGCGGTGTAACATTATGACATTGCTAAGGATAGACTGTTTTAAGCCTAGCTTAAAAACGGACTGACCTTTTCAAAAGAGTACAGTTCACGATATTAACTCATAAACTTGATAATTAGACGGCACGATAAAGGGTTAACTGTGTACTTGTATATTTTTAATCATGAACATACCTCCTGAACATTTGTATTTATTATTTCAGGTGTGTTTTACATCTTATTTACAATTTTTACAACCATATCCCATTTACGAGTTCCACCAATTGATATGGAACTAGAAATGTGGCCTGTCGGCACACGAATGCCCCTGCTGGCAGCCAAAGAAAACGAGGCATATTTGATTATAAGCCATTTACCCGAGCGTTAAGTTTTCGAACGCACCAAGTCTGTGACCTTGACCCTGGGCTTAGCGGGGGTGGGACAAATGTGGATTTGTCACAGGGCGGTAGAGGACCATTGGAGCAATGCGTGTGTGAAATGTGAAGCAGATCCGAGCAAGGAAACCGAAATTATAAGCCATTTACCCAGCGTTAAGGTTTCGAATGCACCAAGTCTGTGACCTTGACCCTGGGCTTAGCGGGGGCAGGACGAATGTGGATTTGTCACAGGTGGGCGGTAGAGGACCATTGGAGCAATGCGTGTGTGAAATGTGAAGCAGATCAGAGCAAGGAAACAGAAATTATAAGCCATTTACCCAGCGTTAAGGTTTCGAAAGCACCAAGTCTGTGACCTTGACCCTGGGCTTATCAGGGCGGGGACGAATGTGGATTTGTCACAGGGCGGTAGAGGACCATTGGAGCAATGCGTGTGTGAAATGTGAAGCAGATCCGAGCAAGGAAAGAGAAATTATAAGCCATTTACCCAGCGTTAAGGTTTCGAAAGCACCAAGTCTGTGACCTTGACCTGGGCTTAGCGGGGGCGGGACGAATGTGGATTTGTCACAGGGCGGTAGAGGACCATTGGAGCAATGCGTGTGTGAAATGTGAAGCAGATCCGAGCAAGGAAACAGAAATTATAAGCCTTTTACCAATCGTTAAGGTTTCGAAAGCACCAAGTCTGTGACCTTGACCTGGCTTATTGGGGGCGGGACGAATGTGGTTTGATGGGTTGAATGTGTTTATCACAGCGGTAGAGGACCATTGGAGCAATGCGTGTGTGAAATGGGAAGCAGATCCGAGCAAGGAAACAGAAACTATAAGCCATTTACCCAGCGTTAAGGTTTCGAAGCACCAAGTCTGTGACCTTGACCCTGGCTTTTTTATCGGGGGGTGGGGGCGGGGACGAATGTGGATTTGTCACAGGGCGGTAGAGGGCCATTGGAGCAATGCGTGTGTGAAATGTGAAGCAGATCCGAGCAAGGAAACAGAAAGTATAAGCCATTTACCCAGCGTTAAGGTTTCGAACGCACCAAGTCTGTGACCTTGACCCTGGGCTTAGCGGGGGCGGGACGAATGTGGATTTGTCACAGGGCGGTAGAGGACCATTGGAGCAATGCGTGTGTGAAATGTGAAGCAGATCCGAGCAAGGAAACAGAAATTATAAGCGATTTACCCAGCGTTAAGGTTTCAGGACGTACGTACGTACGGACGCCGGTAACACTATATGCCCCCCTCACCATTCGGTGGCGGGGGCATAATAAACGAACCCAGCAGTGGGACCTGAAGTCAGCAACTATTTGTTTCTTTCCAACTCCAATGAGTGGGGAGAGAACGCGGGACATGAAGGTTCCCCCTGTTACACTGCCAAACTTTTTGACAAAACATGAGAACAAACTCCTAAAAACATGAAAATCGTCTTAAGAAATGATTTTCATATGCTGCGATATTTCTTAATAAACACATAAGAATCGTCTTAGTTAATGTTGTACATGGATGCTTTGATAATACACGTTTTTGGTTAAGCCTGCTTTCTTGGTGAACGCAATAGAGAAGATATTCCATCGTACATTTTGAATAGCGGGAAATAATACACGAGTGTGCGTCGGCTTCCGCGTAAGCAACGAGTGAGCGTAGCGAACGAGTTGCTTGCATGGACGCCGACGGACACGAGTGTATTATGTCCGATATTCAAACATGTACGATGGAATATCCTATTTATTACACTTCCACGTCAGATATATATGCATATTTAGTCTATTTTTATATGACCGTTTTTAAAAAACGGTACGTATTATGTTTTACCGCACGGCGGATGGTTGAAGAAAAAGCGCATAGTTCGTGTACACAACTCCTCCGAAACCGTTCAGTCGATCGATCTGAAACTATACACACGTCTTCTACACATATTGAAGATGTGCACCTTGGTGTTTTTATGCCGAAAAAATATTTTTTAACAAAAATATCGCCTTTTTTTCTTCATTTTTCTATACATTTCTATATACGGTACAGAGTTTGTGTACACAACTCCTCTGAAACCTTTAAGTTGATCGATCTGAAACTGTGCACACGTCTTCTACACATATTGAAGATGTGCACCTTGGTGCTTTTATGGCGAAAAAATATTTTTTAACAAAAATATCACCTTTTTAACTTAGCCATTTTTTCTACATTTTTCTATACAATTCTATATACGGTACAGAGTTTGTGTACACAACTCCTCCGAAACCGTTCTGTAGATCGTTCTGAAACTATACACATGTCTTCTACACATATTGAAGATGTGCACCTTGGTGTTTTTATGTCGAAAAAATATTTTTTAACAAAAATATCACCGTTTTAACTTAGCCATTTTTTCTACATTTTTCTATACAATTCTATATACGGTACACAGTTTGTGTACACAACTCCTCCGAAACCGTTCAGTCGATCGTTCTGAAACTATACACACATCTTCTACACATATTGAAGATGTGCACCTTGGTGTTTTTATGCCGAAAAAACATTTTTTAACAAAAATATCACCTTTTTAACTTAGCCATTTTTTCTACATTTTTCTTTTCAATTCTATATACGGTACAGAGTTTGTGTACACAACTCCTCCGAAACTGTTCAGTCGATCGTTCTGAAACTATACACACGTCTTCTACACATATTGAAGATGTGCACCTTGGTGATTTTATGCCGAAATTTTTTTTTTTACAAAAATATCACCTTTTTAACTTAGCCATTTTTTCTACATTATTGTATCCAATTCCCTATCATTTCTACTTTACACTCTACTTTTCTAACTCTGCCTAATTAGTATACATGTTTAGCACAAGGAGATGAAGAAATAATGCTATAGACTTCCAAATTCTCATTAATGTTTCTTGCCTTGGTGACAGCTTCACATTTCTGCATCTTCGCTGTCTGGCCCATATTTGACGGGCGTATTTTGTGACTTGCGGCACTCTTGTTGAGATTATAATCAATGAATTGTGATGTGCGCATGAATAGGTGCGCATGAATAGTTACACAATGACGTGTTTTCCCGCATTTTGACGTTATGTAAACTTTTTGAAATCCAAATTACGCAGCCGTTTCTATGAGCCAGATATATTCGAGTGCATGTTTGGAATGTGTTCAATCACATTAACATTCTAGATTAGTCGAGACCCTTTCCAAGAAAACAGGCACGCAATTACGGGTGTTCTCTTCACGGTGTATTATTTGTAAGGAGTTGATTACGGGTTGTCTCTCACAGCGAAATAATTTGCAAGAGTGTAATAAAAATAGATAATAGCGTGGCATGGCTCGATTGACCAATATATTTTGCAGTCTCTGTTGATCAGCGCGGGTCCAATCGTGGCCATCCCAGCCGGTATTGAGGCCGAATCCTCATCCACGAAATATAGCGGCCATCCCTGATGCATTTCGCGATACAGCGAGGATTCTAGTTGCAAGCTGGCCTGGTCCGCGGATCACGGCTTTTCATAAATCCTTGATTTTTGTACTGTAGGTCCTGCTTACGTTGGGTAGTCGTAGGTCCTGCTTACGAAACCAATATCAAATTAACCCCTATTATTATCAGTGCATAGAAATAAAAACGTGACGAAGATAGTGCTGAAGATAGTGCTGAAGACAGGAGTCCGAGTGAGAAGAGAGATACAAAAAATCACCTTCGACTTTGTTTTCCCAGATACAGAACACAAATACATGCAACACGATCACATCGGACATGTTTTCCAAAAAAGTATTTGTTATGGCTAGTAGCTTACCAAAGTCATATCATTCTCAGTATGCTGTCTTACATTTGCTTTTTCATTTATCAGTTTAAACGATGCATTCTTCCCGCAAGATTCAACTTTTCCTTGCAAAACATGAGAAGTATCATTGCTTTGATTGGCTGATAATGACTTCCGGTATAAGACATAATGGGCTAAGTTTATATGCGGGATTGACTGCCGGGACCCGCTTGACTTGCGGGTGTACAGGTTGGAAACCACCATTACTTTTTGTTATATAAATTAACAATTTGCAACTAGGATTGCCAACATTAAGATATCGTAGATCCAGGAAAGACGTTATTCAAGTAATCAGGATCACGAATGAAATCGGTAGATGAAAGGACAAGGGGCCACAATTTAAAACTCGCCAAAAATAGAAATAGGACAAATCAAATGGCAAATGCATTTTCACAGAGGGTCGTGAATGACTGGAATGCTCTATCACTATCGTGTATACTAAGTAAATCAGTGAACAATTTTAAAGGCAAACTGAATGAGACATGGAAACGACATCCCTTTAAATTTGAAGATACCCCCGCGAGGATTAAGTTATGATCGGTGGCTTAGTTAATGGCCTGAGAGGAACCTTTACAAATAGCTTGTGTTTACCATTGCTTTCGATAGCAGATAAATAAAGCAGGTAAATAAAATTGATAATTCTCTGCTAATTTCCTTGTTTTGTATGGGTAGTATGTGACCGAGGTTTATTTATTGTATGAATAAATAAAGTGCATAAGAAGATATATAGTAGCTTATATCGGTATTGTATACAGTAAGAAATACAGTAAGAAATGAAATATACATTACATCTGATATGACCACCTTGGTAATAGCTACAAAATGAGTACGGTCAAGTTGGACAATTGTCACTGGAATATATTTTGGAGTGTGCTACATGTATTTGATTGGAGCTACAATAAATACCATAAGTGCTGTTTCCCCAGTCACAGCCGCTGGGGCTTACGCGGTTTGCGACCATGCAGTGTAACACCAGACCAGGCTGACCATCCGCAATGTGGAAACTTGTTGGTTATATTGGATGTAATAGAACATCAGAACAGTTTTCTATTTGTTTTGGATGCCATGGTAGAAAATTGATCTCCGCATGTACAGATATGCAAGCTGACAAATGACTACCATGATCGCAAAACTTCTTTCTCTGATATTAGTTATCTTCCCAATACTTGGTGATCGTTGAGCACGACTGTCGGTTCGACACAGTTATACACAATCTGCCTATTTGTTGTTTTTTTGTTTTGCATTACTTGTGTTTGCTTTACATTGAGTGCTAGGAAACGTTACGATGCTAGGCGACATTTGTGTCATGTACTGTAACAATAAACATCGCACATGGGATTAATTGACAAGTGAAATAAAATCACATTTGTAACGTATATTTTTACTGGTAGTACTGTTCGGCAATTATCGTGATCTCTTCAGTCGTTTTCCGACTTTATTATAAAACAGGTTGACATGTCTCCCAAGCTGCTCAGTCCACCTGGGATAACATCAAAGTGATGCAAATGTGCAAGACTAAAATTGACATAAATCATACCAAATAAATACAAATCCTACTGTGAACAATTATGTCATATTCGTTGCAAAAATATGAATATTCTAGTTAGTATATACCGCTCCATGGAAATTAGCAGTTCTTTAGACTGTATATGGTAATGAAAGTGTATTTGCAGCCTATTTGCGCTGTTTTCCCGAACATAGATTGTATGAATATAGATAACGGAAGCAGTCGTATTTTCACCGGAAGTTGTCTATTTCATCGATGAGAACATATGACTCTTATTTACATCGTATAACTATGTATTTCATGGGTAGGTATATAATAAATACAAATCATACTGTGAAGACAATGGTGTTATTTTATCTGGTTAAAAGAATAAAACAGATTTAGTGTCTTTTTACGGGATTGTCAGCGTAGCCAGTGCTGACTTACATCTAACGATTGTGTCAGCATTTACTACATCTGATGGCAGGATATTCCACACTGTAACAGTTCTCGGGGAGAATGAATATTTGTGATAGTCGACTGTTATTGTAGGTTTTTTGTAAGATATATGTCAACATATGTCAATCGATCAGTATGCATACCATTGAACTACAGTTTTAGCTATTCACGATTGTATGGAAATAAGTTATGACCTAGAACACTGTCCGTGGTTTGGAAATCTATTTTGCTGCTTTTACCATAATTAGTAATTATATTAGTTACCATATACAAGCGCACCTCGATTCGTTTGGTTTGTGCAACTCGCCCTGACAAGTGGACCATTGAGACGTTTAATGCCAACTAAGACATATATCCACCTGAGCGCATGCGCAGTCTGGTCAGAACATTCGCTGATCACCATTTCTGCACTAGAATGTGTGGATACACTCAAGGTTCCCATTCATCACTCGCTTCCCCATTCAACCGGGCGCATTATATTGCACCGTCACTATTCAGTAGGCCTTACTATATATATTAACTTACTTGTTTTTCGTTTTATATCCACATTTCCTTCTGTGTATGTCTATTCCAGAAACGTGTCCGGACAGTATTCGTCATAAGTACCAACATGCAGTTTTTCTTGTGTTTTTTATGCATTTATTTCAGCCACAGTAGGATAGTTCGAGGTCTTTTTCGCTCACTGATCCGTCTCGGGTCTGCATTGGGTATTCAATACACATGAAGGTGCCATCCGCTTATTACGGTCGAATCACAGTTTATCATTATGATTTCGTCGGTCACGTGACCATAGTCACCCGTCGTTCGACCGTATTGGGCGGATGCAACTACCGTGTACGAAGCAGATTCCCCCTAGCGCTCCACGCTATTCTGTTTTCATACTTGATCTCGAATGCCACATCTACATACAGTTTACTCTCGTCTGTTAGAACCAATGCCAACTTGGAACACATGTCTAAACATGTACAGTATTGTAAATATATTGTACCCACTTTAGTTATCGAACTTAACTCTCGATTTGTTAATAATTGCAGCTCAGTATTATTTACCATAGTATGGACAATATGGCTAATTATTATTCTTTCTGGTGATGTTCATCCAAATCCAGGTCCCATAGATAGTGATAATTCATTTGAATACTCATTCAGTTCAACTTCTTCTCAATCATCGGCACTCTCGTTGAGTCCCAACATAATTCCACAATCAGATCTGTCTCACCATCTGTCATTCGTACACTGCAACGTTCAAAGTTTGTACCCAAAAATAGATTTATTAAGGGCTGAGCTTAAGGACTTTGACATAATAGCTATCACAGAGACGTGGCTTGGTGATGACAACAATACTGACAATATCCTTCTTAACAACTTTAAATCTCCCGAAAGGAAGGATCGTCACGCTGATAGGCATGGCAGCGTGGTCATATATATTAGAAACACATTATTTCATAAACGTAGATCTCGAACTCGCTAATATTTAATCTATTTGGGTTGAAATTATGTCTAACAAAAAGCATTTCTTATTTGGCGTCTTTTATAGACCCCCAAGCGCTAACGTTATATATAACAATAGCATTGAGGACTCAATTCACATGGCCATTGATACCGGTTTCCGAGATATTATAATTGTTGGCGACTTTAACTATAATACCTTAAACGCCCAATCGAACAGAAAGGTAACATCTATTTGTACACAATTTGCTTTAACGCAGTGTATATCATCCATAACACACTTCACTGAACATTCGCAGTCCTTTATCGACTTACTATTCGTATGCAATAAAGACTCTATAGTTATGAGCGGAGTAGGCGATCCATTTTTACCGCAAGAGACTCGGTTTCATTGTCCCATTTTCGGCCTTTTAAAATTCTCCAAGCCTAAGGTCAAGCCATTTAAACGTAAAATATGGAAATATGAGAACGGTGATTATGACATGTTACGCAGGGATATCTCCAGAATAAACTGGAATGACTTAAAATCGCAAAATATTGATGAATATGCATATAATATTATTAATACAATTATTACACTTGCCGAGATTTATATCCCTAATAAAGATATAATCATTAGATAGTCCGATTTGCCTTGGATAACAACTAACATAAAGAGGATGATTAGAAAACGAAAACGGCTCTATCATAAGGCAAAACAAACTAATAATAACTCACACTGGTTACAATTTCGTAAACTTCGGAATGACGTCATTTTAATGATAAGGGCATCGAAGAAAGAGTATCATGACGGGATAAGTAATAAATTAAAGTCAGGACAACTCTGTTCAAAAGATTGGTGGTCCGTATTGAAACACTTTATCAATGAAAATAAAACAATTCCACCACTACAACATAACGGAACAATAATTGATGATAGTACAGAAAAAGCTAACATTTTAAATAACTATTTCCGTGACCAAACAGTTTTACCAGACCCCCCTTCACACCTACCTACTTTAACACCATATGCAGTGACCAATACTCTTGAATCTATCACTTTAAGGGAAATAGATATACATAATATATTATCTAACTTACCTCTAGGGAAAGCATCTGGCCCAGATGATGTCAATAATCGCATCTTTAAAGAATTAAAATCTGAACTAGATGTCCCTTTAAAGGACCTTTTTAATAAATCTATACAATGTGGACACTTTCCAGACGAGTGGAAACGGCCCAACGTAGTCCTATATTTAAGGCTGGTGATCCCTCTCTCAGTTCGAATTATCGCCCCATATCCTTGCTCAATACTATTAGTAAAGTTCTTGAAAGGGCAGTTTTTTTTTTAAATATTTGTACAATCATTTCAAAGACAACAATATATTAACACCTTTACAGTCTGGATTTGTACCAGGTGATTCAACTGTAAACCAACTGACCTTCCTTTATAATGCATTCTGCCGTGCATTAGATGATGGAAAAGAAGTCCGGTTGTATTTTGTGATATCAGCAAAGCATTTGACCGTGTCTGGCATACCGGTCTGCTTATGAAATTAACAGCGGCAGGTGTTACTAATAACGTTCATGACTGGTTCGCCAGCTACCTTAGTAATCGGAAACAAAGGGTTGTGCTGCCGGGAGTCTACTCTAACTGGAACCACATTGGAGCTGGTGTCCCACAAGGTTCTATCCTCGGACCATTGTTATTTCTCCTATACATAAATGATATTGTTATGGACATAAGCTCCAATATACGCCTCTTCGCTGATGACACCAGCTTATACCTTATTGTAGACACTCCCGAAACTGCTACTAGGACCATTAATTCCGATCTTAAAACTATTACCAATTGGTCTAATAAATGGCTTGTAACATTTAACCCTAAGAAGACAGAATCACTACTTATATCACGGAAACGTAACAGACCAGCACATTCCCCAATATTGATGAATAATGTTAATGTTTCAGAAGTTGAGAGCCACAAACACCTAGGTATATACTTTAACAATGAAGGAACATGGCATCAACATATAGAATATATAACAGGGAAAGCATGGCGTAGAATATACATTATGAGAAAACTAAAATACATACTAGATAGAAAATGTCTCGAAATAATTTACCTTTCCTTTATTAGACCTCTGTTAGAATATGCTGATATCGTATGGGATAATTGTACTCAATATGAGAAAGATGGATTGGAAAAAATCCAAATTGAAGCTGCCCGGATAGCTACAGGTGCAACTCGGCTAATTTCAATAGATTCATTATATGCTGAAATCTGCTGGGAAACATTAGAAAATAGACGACATTCACATAAACTGTCGCTTTTTTACAAAATGAAAAACTGCATTTCACCTAATTACCTTGTAGATATCCTTCCGCCTCAAACAGACACTACTCGTTACAATTTAAGAAATGCTGACAACCTACAGACCATACGATCCAGAACAACTCTCTTGTATAACTCATTTCTTCCCTCTTCAGTCCGAGACTGGAACTCTATGTCAGAAAACACACGGAATGCTCCTTCACTTAGTTGTTTTAAAACCAAAATTAAAAAAATCACAGACAAGGTTCCAAGTTATTATTACAGTGGTCAACGGCATATACAAGTAATACATACACGACTCCGGAAAAAATACAGTGCTCTTAACTATGACCTTCATTGCAAAAATATTGTTGAATCACCAAATTGTATTTGTGGTCAAGTTGAAGATGCCACTCACTACTTTTTCTCCTGTCCAAGATATGCACTACATAGAAACCAACTAATAGATGATATACAAGCTTATTGTCAACCGACCCTCCATACTATACTCTATGGTAATATACAACTGAACGATCCTACTAACGAAACAATATTTACAGCTGTAAGAATGCACATAGAGAATACAAGTCGCTTTTAAATGGTACGGTGGAACCTCTGTCAGCCGGACACCTTGTAAATGACTGTGTGGTTAATTCTGGTGGGTTTTATTTTTATTTTTATCTATCTCTCATGGTACAGTCTGTTCGTGATTGCAAGGCATGAAAGAGGTGTAGGAGTGATCATATGACTGATTTACAGTGGAACTTCCCTATGCCGGACGCCCTGGGGACATCCCAGGGTGTCCGGTTTGGAGGGGTTCCAATGTGTCTGCTTTTGTACATCATCACGACAACCAAGACTTAATGTGGGCGTGGGTGGCTTGGTGTGCGAACATATTTTGTTTTCTCGAACTGCCGCAGTGGAATTATTTTTCTCTCTCTATTTTTGTTTTATAATAACGAACTAAAATAGCTGTCTTTCCTTTTTTTGTTAAACTTGTTACTTATTGGGTAGGGGAGATGTCAACATGGTTATAAACAATTTTACAGAATATTCAGACGGTTGTTTTGCCTTCTAGTTTCAAGGGACGTCCATTTGAGATCAGAGATTATGTTTGTGACTGTACTTTCTGTCTTGTCATATATTATTTTGACAAATCTGGCTGCACGTTTCTGTACATTGACTAGTTGTTGTGTATCTTTCCGTGTATATGAGTCCCATGCGGGCCAACTGTATTCTAGAGTTGACCGAACTAGTTATTTGTACACTGCATATTTGGTATCATCCTAGCGGAATATACATTCCTTTTACGGAATCCATGTGATTTTGTTTATGTGAGGTGATCAAGATAGGTCAGAACGTAACTCAACCCCTAGATAAGTGGCTTGCTTGACTGTGGACAGCTGTTGGTTATGCAGGGACTACGTGTTCTTTATGACCTTCCAATATTTTGTGGCATGCATCTTGCGGCATTTTCTGACATAGAAAGACATCTTCCATTTATGCTCCCACTCTGCCAAGCTGTCAAGATCCTGTTACGGCAGACTGGTGTCGGACATAAACGTTCAGTTCAGCATGTCAATCCGCACGGTAGTCCAAAGTGGATGACACTGTTTATTGACCATTCAAATGCAATGCCAGTGCTGTCGTATATCTTTGTAGTGTATGCGGTACGTGTGCTTAGCATTTTCTTTTCAAATCATTGTTTTTTTGGTGGTGATGCGTTGTGGTATGGGTATATATTGTTTTGTGCTATTTGTCTTACCCACGATGTCAAGCATAATTCCGGCGTCTATGTATACTAGTAATTAATAGACGACAACAATGTAGGCGTCAACATGAACGTAGGTCTTCCATATATGTTGTCGGATATTTTACACATTTCATCAGTACCTTCCCCACTTTTTGTATGGGTGAGAGTCGCACTCCCTGGCTATCATCTTGTTTTCTGTTCTTTGGCCTGGGGTGCTAATTTCTTTTGTGGATCATTCACCGCTAAGTGTGGAGGGAACTTTGTGCAGCGTGGCAGACTTCAAGGACATATTTCTCGGGTTTATCTATGACAACTGCGTTACAGCTTGTATTTTAAAATAAATTGTTCAACGAAAATGCCATGAGGCTATCCGAGACCGATGAAAGGGGCCTTTCGGCGTCTGCGACCAGTGCAACCACAGTTCATTTTGCGCGTCATTGCAATCTGACCAGATCAGTCACTATTCAGTCCGTTAAACACTGTGTAAGTGTTTGTATAACAGTCTAGTGTAAATCTCTAGTTGCACAAGAATATATGACCCTATT